>JAZGUH010001204.1:0-29351 GCA_037893225.1 Hippasteria phrygiana
TATACTATTTAGTGCCAAACGTCACCTTGGCAACCGACAGCTGATTATAAAGTAAGTTTGACCAAACGTGTGACTGCGAGGGGAATAATGCATTTTATTTGGCAGTTATAGATCAATATTAAAATAGTGCCATGTTATCATAAATCCCCGTTCATGTTCACAAAATCGACACGGTTGATTGCGAACCTTGACTTCATAATGACTCGGACGAATGAATATGAAACAAAAAATATGTAGTATGGGCGCATTGTACACCGTAGGTAGGATTGCATTGTACAAATATTGTAAAACTATAATGCACTCTGTAGATGCGCAAAATAGGTCTCTCAAATAATCTCTATAATACTTTGTACTACACCAAAATGCTTTGTGAATGTACAATGTCCTTGTTAAAAATACGAACCTGTATTCTGTTGTTGCACAGAACAGGTCCTTCCTCCATGAGTCTACAGACCATCTATGTACATACACACAATTAACTGCAGATTCTGCTTTTTAAATTCAGCAGATATCTGTAAAAGTTAAATCAACAATATTTCTGTAAGCTTTAATAATTATTGCAGGTTGTAAACACAAAAAAATTTACATCCCATATTTAGCAATTTCACGTTTGCATTGATTTTGCCAAAACAATTGGTCTGTTCACAACGTTTACAACATTGTTTATTTTTTAATAGGAATAACAACAAAATGTGTGTGATGAAAAACAGAAAGTGATGGCAACTCTGTTGCCATCCTTTTTCTGTAATATTTACACAGCAATCTTTTACAGTGGGGGACATCAAATTGTTTTACTTGTTTTATTACTTAAAATAGAAAAATAAACAAACCATCGAGAAATCATTTAAAGTCCAGAATTTTTAGTTAGAGCCAGAACCAAAAATATTACTTTAAAAACATTGGGAAGCCAGATTGCCGAACGGGGTACTCAGACCCTAATGGTCTAGGACCAATCAGCATTGCCCCCTTCAATAGTTAGTGGGAATGGGGCAGAGGCCTAAGTAGGCCCAATAAGGAATTGAAAGTAAACACGTATAATTTGTTGTTTATTATTTGTACAAAGACGTTACCTTCTAAACATTTATAAAAAACAGACGTTTTACATATATATGTTCGTGCGTTCATATGAGCGGTTTGACATTTGGAATTGTTTGGGAAGACGTATTAGATTTCCGTGACGTCTCAATTTCCATTATATATTATTTTTATATCAAAGTTTAATCAGGCAGTTCAAAGGAATGGCTTTGTTATTTTCACAAACGTGAGAATAATGAGCACATTGTAGCAAAAAATTTAAAACATCGAGTCTAAACAAAGCCTAAATTTATTTCGGTATTATTTTCAAATTTGTATTTAACAGGAAATGGTATATGGTAAAACCAATCTTGACCTCAAACCTTACGGCCCTCTAATACTGAATCGGTACACAAACACAGCTAACCTATTTAACATTAGGACCCAGGCCGTAAACGTAAAACTTCTGACTAAAAAATCAGTATCAGAGTGCCCGGATGCCGTTTCCCAACGATTTTTTGCTACCATTCTACTAAAAATGTCCGGCAATTCAATTTATTAAACAAAATACATAAACCCCTTGAGCTCCAACCTAACGTCTGGCCCCGAATGAAACGGTGCAGAAATAGTGTCGACTTAGGTAAAGGGGACGGTTATGATTGTTTGCATGGGGAGGGGGGCTGAATTTTTGAACCGTATGTCCCATTTTCTGCTAGTAGATTTTTGGTTTTTATAACTAAGCAACACCGGTTTTTAAAAAACTCAATTTTTCGAGGTAGCAGAAATTTGGATTTTTACTTTGACGACTATCTCGGCGCCTCAAAAGTGGGACAACTAAAATCTCAAATTCTTACTGACAAAAATCATGATGCTCCAAAAGGGGACAACCCCCGTTTTCCCATTTCCCTGCTAGCAGGAGAGATTTAGATTTTAGATAGTAGCAACACCTGTTTTTTTAAATGTCAATTTTCTGCTATCAGAAATTTGTGTGTTATCTTTGAGACTTTTCTTGAACGCCTCAAATATCCGTACCGGGTAATTTCTGTTAGTAAATATTCTGGTTCAATTCGCTCTTGATCCAATTATTATGTCAAACTTGGCCAGTTACATCTCTTGGACCATGCCTTAGAAAACATATTGGCCAATATTCACCTGTAGGTGGTCATTTTCTCAAAATTACAAAATACTTGTTCTCCCTATAGTCTTGATGTCAAAGTTGTTTTTGCTTTGGTCAGTACATCTCTGGACTAAACCTCATAGGGTGTACACGTAATTTGGCAAATGTTCACCTATTAGGTCAGCAGGGGTCACATTTTCTTAAAAATTACGAATTAGCTTCTTCTCCCAGTCTGATGATGTCAAACTTGTCAGTACATCTCTAGACTGTAATGTGGTAAAGGTGATCAGTAGTGGTCATTTTTATTTAAACATACAAATGCAATTTTCTTCTATTCTTTGCCGATTTAAGTCAAATGGGTAAGAATTATCATCCCTCCGAAGGCGAACTTCATCTGGGACGGTCAAACTTTAGCGTGAAAGGTCCACCTATGTGTCAGTTGGTGTCCAAATGCCTTTTTCTTCCCTTACATTATTTTGCCAGTTTCAACCGAACTTGGATGCTTTGGCAATTTCAGACAATGGTCACCTTGTGGTCGGTGCGAGTCAGTTCAGACAAACCTTTCAAAGGGCTATTTAGGCTAATATCCGTTCAAATCAGGCGAAGAATGTTGGGAAAAAATAATTTTACCCGTTTTCACTAAATAAAATGACCCCTACTGACCATTAGGTGACCCTTTGGCCAGATTATGTGTACAACCTATATCAGGATTGGAAGTCCAGATATGTAATAATCAACTTGCATTAACTGGATCAAGACTGCATTGAAGAAGCATTTCTTATTTTGAAGAAAATTACCTCTGCTGACCATTAGGTGACCATGGGCCAATTATTTGTACACCCTATACGAGACTTGAACTAGAGATTTAACTGACGTTAGTTTGACATCAAGACTGTGGGAAATAAAGCATTTCGTAATTTTGAAGGGAATTACTCGCGACTGACCATTAGAAATTACCGGATTTTTAGTTGTCTACTTTTGAGACGTCCAGAAAAGTCGCAAAATAATACCCAAATTTCTGCTAGCAGAAAAATGGACATTCAAACCAGGTGTTGCTTATACTTCTAAAATCTGTTGTTCAGAACAAAATATTTTGCATTTGTGTCCAGATAACACTTTATGCCAGGTTGCGGAAGGAAAAGAGGATATAATTCTTTTTTTATGTTTTTTTTTTTTTTTTTGGGGATTGGGAGGGGGGGGGGGGGGGGGGGGTGGGTCACGGGTACATGGCATTCATTAGTGGGGATGGGCTGCCCCCCCCCCCCCCCCCCCCCCCCCCCCCCCCCCCCCCCATGCGGCGCATCGACCTAAAGGCGCCCCCGAATGAGACAGTATACAGAAACAGAACCAGCCCTAACCAATTCAGATTAAAGACAGATTTTCGGGTATGAAAAGCTAAAAATCTGTACATGTAAATGTAGAATGCCATTCCCTGAAATTTGGTCCCATTCTTAAATGCCCGAAAGTTTACAGTTTTTCCAACCTACAGGCGCTCGAATGAAACGGCGCAGAAACAGTAAGTAAGCCTATAACTAATTCAAATTAAGACGGATTCTCGGGTTAAAGAGCTGAAAATCTGTCAGAAAGAGGCAGAAAACTATGGCCTCCAATCTTGTACATTTCTAAATCTTTTTTATTCGGTACAACGCCCTCCACCCTTCCCCTCCATAGCGGGTGCCGCGCGGAAGCGGTGGTGGAGATCAATGCGGCTTTGCGCTACTGCCGTACCGACCAGTGGCCGTGTCCGAATTACTTGCCTACGGCTTGAAATTACACACGCCGAATCGAGTGTAGTAGAGTCTAGGGGAAGTGCCTGCAGCCGCTACCATAGACATGTGTGTAATATGCATCCGTAGCCAAAACCTTGGCTTGGGCTTGGGCTTGGGCTTTGGCTTCGTCTCCAGCTATTCCCCAGTCCCACTGTCGATCTGATCCTTGGATATGTAAATAAATAAATAAACAGGCGTGGCTCTTGATTAAAACAAATGACTTTGATATATGTAGTAAAAACAGCGTCCCAGATCTTGCCAAATCTGGGGACATAAAATTACGCGAAGCGCACGCCGGCCCGAGCCCAAGCCAGGGTTTGGAAAACGACGGCCTCTCAGAAATAGTCAGAATGTTTTGGTCTGGGAACCAGACTACGCCGGCGCGCGGGGCAAATAGAGTCTGCTTACACCCCAGACACCGCATGCAAAAAACAAACAGTGATGTGGTGCACTGCAATAGCATCAGACTATGTCTGTGGTCTGACCCGTGTTGTGCTATCTGTAATGCAGGATAAGTCTGGCCAACGCGCTAGGGCCTTCTGGCCCTGCATGCAACGCGCGCTCGAAAATCCCGCGCAATATGAAATCTTCCGTTTCTTTGTGGTGCACGTCTAGACTCAAAATCATGTAACGCCAGACCTACTTATTTCGGTCAAAGATTAACTCTTAGACCCTAATGTAGAAGCAGATTCGTTAAATCAAGAATGAGCTGAAAAGTCTGTATGGTTTTGCCGCACAAACGTTACAAAACTAGTATGATAAAGTGAGTGACATTTGGACATGATGATGATGTGATTGTGGGTTCCCAATCCCATGACGTGCTGTCGGCCCAGTCTACACAGTGCACTTCACATTCACAACACTTCCAACTTCCAAGCCACTTGTTTGATGTCACTTGTCAGATCATGCAGATAGTGATTGCATCCAGGCTAACGAGTAACGTTACTGCACTTTGGCATTACTGGCACTAGCAGACTGGGTAAGTCACAGGGTAGTACTAGTAAGTAGTATAGCGTAGGGCTAGTATTAAAAGCCTAAGGCTAAGCAGGTAAACGTTAGAACTATAAAAGACAGTAGGCCTATGAAAACTTTCCACAGACCATGGAGGAAAATTCCATCCCCCATGCATAGACAGGGGAGTACGAGTTGACCTGGGTATGAGTTGACCTGGGTACGAGTAGGGGTGTGCATTTACGGGTAGTAAAAGAACCGGGTACCCGACTGAAAAAAACTGTGGGTAAAAGAAACCCAACCAAAAACTTCCAATCCCGGAAGTTGTAATAACTGATAACTGATTTCAGACAAAAGTCTGAAAAATCTCATGCCTGTCCAGTAAACATGATCACTACTCCGCCATTACATATTCCGGCACGTGCATGCGCCGGCATATCACAAAAAGACGAAGCTTTATACAGTGTATTTATTGTGGAATGAGGCATGCTATATGTCTCGTCGAGGCTCTTTATCTATACCCAGACTACAAAAACCACAACCAGTGAATTCCCTTTATTGTCAATTTTCGTTAGCTCATCAACGTGAATCTGTGCTGGATTTTCATGCAGTCGGGTTTTAATTAAGAACATTCCAAACAAATAACGTTCGAAACCTTTCCTTTTTCATTGTCTGGAAAGTTGCTAAGTGATAAAGTTAAGTTGTATGGGTACTCGATTCCATAAACTGGAACCGGTTCCTGACATGAACGGTCGGGTACTCGGATACCCGGTTCCGATGCACACCCCTAGGTACGATTTGACCTGGGTACGATTTGACCTGGGTACGAGTTGACCTGGGTACGAGTTGACACCATCCATAAATTGTGCTGCATTTCCTACGCTAACAAAAAGTGTTCACAGTTACAAAAACGTGCCAATTAATGATTAGAATTCTGAGAAGTGTGCCTTAGGTTTGAAAGTTATTTTGGAATGATAAAAGTTATCCTTGACTCTCATTACACAACGGCCGTCATTATTAGCATAAGGGTAATAATTGTATAATTATCCAACAGATGGACATCAAGATGAATAAAGATATCCTGGCCAAAGTGTCCAAACGAAGAGACATTAGAGCTGATGAAATATTGCAGTGGCTTACAGAAGTTGAGAGTGATGATGACAATGGTAGGTTGAAGAGCTTAATTGTTACATTGATCAGACATTGCTGACTCGTGGAGATGATGAATGGTGTACATGTATCTGTACTGCAAATAATATGCCTACATGTACCACAGAAATGAACATTCTTACAATTTCTCTTGTTAATTTTTGATGATTTCGAATGTTTATAAACCCTCTCAAATGAAGTCTCTGCCTACAGATTCTCACATGCATTGTCATTTTATGAGTCAAATTGCGTGAAGGGAATTGGCTACTTCAAAGACATTTCGAGCAACATCCACTGACACACATGCTGTATCTACTTTGTTTTTTGTGTATGCTTGATCGCTGATATTAATATGTGCAATTAAACAAAGGTTAGGCTTTCCAGCTGTTTCATATTTTTTATTGTAAAAGTTACGCTCTTTTGTAGTGAAACTGTTTAATGTAGTTTGTGTGTGGTGGTGGGGGAGCCCCCTCCTCCCTCAACCCGTAAGGTGACATCTTTAATGTCTAGTTTTGTTTTGTTCCATCTACAGATTCTAGTGATGACAGTATAGCTCCCCCTACTGGTAAACACCTAGGTTCAACACAACTAAATGATGGACATCATTTTACAGAAATGAAGAGTGAGGCCGATTTAAGCAGTGAGCCTGAGACAGGTGCAGTATTTGTCATTAAAGTGCTTTAACTTTTAATATCATGTCATTGTGAAATTGTAAGGCCCGTAGTTGACAAGCACTATACAAGACACTTCATTCAAATGAAAATTCTAAAGCTGCAGTTGAATTGAACCAATTACTGTATTCTACTCAAAATAATTAGTCTACGGCGAGGCTGCGATGCATGCATAAGACATGTCAGACAGATATGCCATGGTGACGAACAGTCATGCAACTTTTCCTCAGATGGGTTGATTTTAACTTATTTGTAATTTCCAATGTGTGCCATTCAACAAATTAAAAAATGCTGTAGCCTGTACAAACTCCAGTGTACTGTAGCTTTGAATTTCCTGTCTTTTGGTGAATTCCAGTTGCATGCTTGCATAAAATACATTTTAATACTTTTCTACGTGAAGCTCCCTCCACCAGCTCAAGAAAACCCACGGTAGCTTCATCTCTCCTCTCTGCAAGCTTAACGCACCTAGGCGATGGACATCACTTTACTGAAATGGAAAGTGAGGCCGAACAAGAGCTGACCGATTTAAGCAGTGAGCCTGAGACAGGTACAGTATTTGTCATTAAAGTGCTTTCACATTTTACCCTAACCCTGCCAGACGCAGCACAGTGCATCTGTGCTGACAGCTCCACTTTGCTGGACTCTGCACACGATAACATTAATCTGAGAAAAGCAGTCTTATTTCTGTTGCAGCAAGAGTAAGCAGATCCATAACCTCTGAAGATAGCCATTTGCACTTTGCTTTGATGCATGTTTGATTTTTTTTTTAAAGGGTAATTCAACTTGGCGGGGCATTTGTGTTTGTCAACACACCATTCCTTTTTTTATTTTTTTTTTATCTCATACATTTCTTAGTAAATCGGATGCGATATGGACAGAGTGTGATAGCAGGGGTTTGACATGGCATGGATGGGTTTGTTAAGAGGCTAGTTGACAAGCACTATACAAAACACTTCATTCAAATGAAAATTCTAAAGCTGCAGTTGAATTTATTCATTCCCTGTATTCTACTCATAACAATTAGTCTACGGCGAGGCTGCGATGCATGCATAAGACATTATTGAAACAAATATGTCAGACAGGCATGCCATGAACAGGCATGCAACTTTTCCTAAGATGGCCTGATTTCCTCAATCGCAATTTTCCATGTGTGCCATTCGAAATTTTAAATGCTGTATAAACTTGAGTGTATAGCTTTGAATTTCCTGTCTTTTGGTAAATTCCAGTTGCATGCTTGCATAAAATACATTTTAATACTTTCTACGTAAAGCTCCCTCCACCAGCTCAAGAAAACCCACGGTAGCTTCATCTCTCCTCTCTGCAAGCTCAACGCACCTAGGCGATGGACATCACTTTACTGAAATGGAAAGTGAGGCGGAACAAGAGCTGACCGATTTAAGCAGTGAGCCTGAGACAGGTACAGTATTTGTCATTAAAGTGCTTTAACTTTTAATATCATGTCATTGTGAAATTGTAAGGCCCGTAACTGACAAGCACTATACAAGACACTTCATTCAAATGAAAATTCTAAAGCTGCAGTTGAATTTATTCATTCCCTGTATTCTACTCATAACAATTAGTCTACGGCGAGGCTGCGATGCATGCATAAGACATTATTGAAACAAATATGTCAGACAGGCATGCCATGAACAGGCATGCAACTTTTCCTGAGATGGCCTGATTTCCTCAATCGCAATTTTCCATGTGTGCCATTCAAAATTTTAAATGCTGTATAAACTTGAGTGTATAGCTTTGAAATTCCTGTCTTTTGGTAAATTCCAGTTGCATGCTTGCATAAAATACATTTTAATACTTTCTACGTAAAGCTCCCTCCACCAGCTCAAGAAAACCCACGGTAGCTTCATCTCTCCTCTCTGCAAGCTTAACGCACCTAGGCGATGGACATCACTTTACTGAAATGGAAAGTGAGGCGGAACAAGAGCTGACCGATTTAAGCAGTGAGCCTGAGACAGGTACAGTATTTGTCATTAAAGGCAGTGTACATGATTGGTCTGTTGCAATTTTCAGAAATGGGCGGATTTGGGGGGGTTAGTATTTTATAGGAAATATCGTACCACTGACCTGTTCAAAGTTTTGCGTTGTTGAATGGCAAAAAACCCAGAGAAAAACGGCCCTCGTTTCCAACCGTCAGGCGGATGATAGTTTTTAGTCAAGGCGAGCGTGGCTATCTGGGCACGTGACGAGCCCCCCATTGGTAGCATATCGGGGTGCGCGCCTTGACTAAAGGCTACAGGCAGTTTTCCAACAATTTCCAGCTGGAAATCATTGGAAAACGATATACATTTCCACTTTTCTTGACAACGATAGCACACCTAGTGCCATCATTTCACAGGATAATTGAGACTACTATTAACTTAGTCTAGTAAGGTATTTCGTAATAATTCAGTAAAAATAATTGTAGGATTACCAATCGTGTACACTAACTTTAAAGTGCTTTCACTTTTAATATCATGTCATTGTGAAATTGTAAGGCCCGTAACTGACAAGCACTATACAAGACACTTCATTCAAATGAAAATTCGAAAGCTGCAGTTGAATTGATTCATTCCCTGTATTCTACTCAAAACAATTAGTCTACGGCGAGGCTGCGATGCATGCATAAGACATTATTGAAACGAATATGTCAGACAGACATGCCATGAACAGGCATGCAACTTTTCCTGAGATGGCCTGATTTCCTTATTTGTAACTTTCCATGTGTGCCATCCAAAATTTTAAATGCTGTATAAACTTGAGTGTATAGCTTTGAATTTCCTGTCTTTTGGTGAATTCCAGTTGCATGCTTGCATAAAATACATTTTAATACTTTTCTACGTGAAGCTCCCTCCACCAGCTCAAGAAAACCCACGGTAGCTTCATCTCTCCTCTCTGCAAGCTCAACGCACCTGGGCGATGGACATCACTTTACTGAAATGGAAAGTGAGGCCGAACAAGAGCTGACCGATTTAAGCAGTGAGCCTGAGACAGGTACAGTATTTGTCATTGAAATGGATACGGACTCCTCTGTTAGATACAGTTGATTTTTTGTAAAAACAAATACCTGAACTGTATTTTACATTTACTCCCTTATAAGGCCCTATAAACTGTAGAAATAGGTAACAGAAGTATGTAGTCTTTGCAATGCGAAACTGATGTTTACTCTTTCCTGCCTAATTCTTTAATTAATGAGTATTTGACTGCAGATTATGGCTGTATCCAGTCCATCTGCAGTTCGTGTGGTTTATGTAATCAGGAATTCTTTTATATTACATTTAGAATGCAAGCCATTCACGTATATGTATAAAGAATTTGGTATAGCCCCAACTCTTAAAGTATTAAACGCCATTAGTTTGATGTTTTTTTTTTTTTGGGCCCACTTTAGATGCTTGACAAATTAGGTTTTACTGACTGTCACAGGGCCTTGTATGTTGACTGTTATTGATTTCATTTGAATATATTTAGATAATGGCAAGGTTACGTACAAGCGTGTCAGATTCCAGGATGTACTTGATGACTCGGAATCTGAAGAGGATGAAGATTACGCAAATGCAGCACACAGAGGTAACATCAATTCAAAATGTGCCACTGATCAGTTGAAATGTAATTGATTTGTTCTTTAAAAACTAACCACAAAACTTTTGTAAACCTTTGAAAAAGTATGTTTAACGTGTGTTTTGTGGGGAAATGTTTGAGTACATCCAAACTGAGTAGCCGACCGCTAATGCCAGGAACTGGTTCCAGATTATGAAATCGACTACCTGTAACCAAATTAACATTAATTTCTCAATGAAAAAGGAAGTTTCTGAATTTCATTTGTGCTGAATTTTCAAAATGAAAACCAGGGCAAATGGAAAGCGGAAAACAAAAAAAGATTATCGTTTATGTCACTTTCAAAAAATAGCAATTTACACCGTAAAATTATACACTTGCAATTTATAAGATTTAATTTTGGGGATTGGTTTTCTTTAATGAGTACCCGCGTACCCGTACGTTTTTCACTTGGGTACCCGATTCACGTACTACCCGTAAATGCTCCTTTACAATTGAGCCCTGGTTTGATTATTGTACGATTCCAATCGTCTCACTGTACGTGGATTTCATATTACATGTGGGGGCGTTCATTGTCGAATAATTTAGTATTCGATTATTCAAAACTATGTTTGCCTTAATATTAAGGCTGTTCGATTTCCATTCATTTTGATACCGAAATATCGGGCAAAAAATATCGCGATATTCGATATTATCGTGATGACGTCACTTTTCCCTTACTGGAAGAATACATGATGGAAGTCACCACGGCATCATGAGATCGGGGCCACCGGGATCGGACCCGCCAGGATTGAACCCGCCAGGATTGAACTCAGATCCGTTAAAAAAATTTAATATCGGAGCCAGCCACTGAGATCGCGAATCGGGCCATGGCATAAAGATCATTACGGGTACATATAAAGTTCCGATAACAAGAAACCAAACTAAAACCTGCCTTTTTGCAGTAATTATTTTACAAGTGTCAAAGGTTTAACGGACAGGAACAATTAACCTCCCTCCACAAAAAAGTTACCTTCACAAAAAGTGGCATATTTGACACTGCTAAGTGCTGTAACTTTTTCATTAACTTAGCATCAGAGTCGTATCTGTACATACATATATATTTTTTGTTTGTTTAAATATTTGATTACATGTTGCTTAAGTGCCATAACAGTTTGAAATTGCCCTCCACCCTTGCAGTCAATCAGTGGATTAAAACAATTCTCCAAGCTTCATGGTGCTGTTTAGCAGAAAAAATGGTTGATATGTGTTGCTTATATTTCCTCTAGGAGACAACAATGCAAGAATAGAGCGTCCATCCAGTGGGACGCTTCGAGGCAAACACAAGAGAGTTTTGTTTGAAGATGAAGCAGAGTCTGAGTGCAGTGATTTCAACTCAGATAAAGATCACACTACAGCATGGAGAGGTATTTAAACCCCTTGCTTTAACATTGGCACACACAAATTTAAACATAAAAAGCCTCATAAAATCGGGTGTTCTTGTATAGCTACATTCACTTCACTTCATGCATTCAATACACATTTTGCAGATAATAAAAAATTGTAAAAACGAGAAAGGAACTTCAAGTGGTTGTTACAAAATATAAAACATAGTTTTAATAACTAATAAATTACTTGAAGAGTAGACTCAAAGTGTCTTATGTTAAAATCGACTCAAGCCATTTCCACAAACTGACTGAACTCTCATCGCCAAATTATTGGATTGAATTTATGCAAGCCTTTTCTGTAATACCAATTGATTACTTGACTCAAACAGACTTCCCGACGTGACTCGACTGGACGCTTACTTGTTAATGACTCCACTTCCATCAAGTCATTGCCCGAAATGACTTAACTTGACTCTCGTCACCATATTGATCGACTCATAATACACCTTTCAAAGACACCATGTACCCTGCAGATATAATAGCTTTTATGAAAATGTTGTTGTTTGCTCGGTTTTGTAAAATCAAACGGGAATCGCTAATCTCTAAAATGGAATTTTCTATTTAAAATTTCAGGAATCAGTACAATTAAGCCGGTAGAAGAGAGCTTGAAGAGCAGATGTTGTGTGCAGTTATGTGTAAATCACATCACCCTAGCAGCTGCAAGTACTGCTCGGTCTACATTTTATCCCCGCAGCGCCATTGAACAAAGGCAGTGGATTCTTGACTATTTAAATGATCATCATCAAGACCAACAAGGAAGCATCCAATATGTTTACATGATTGGTACCCAGAGGGTGTGCCTAACAGCATGGAGGATTATTCATGGGATCACCAAGACGAGATTTTACCAAATCAAAACAAGATTTATAGGTGATTACTCTATGTTTTTACTGCCTTATTAATCAGTTGATTATTTCTATTCAGTCATTCGTCGTAAGAGTGTCCGATGGTGATATCTAATTCAATGATTAATAACAATTAGTGGTGGTAAACTAACCAAATATTTCAAGATGAATATTGCTTTATTTTAATATCGGTTTTAGTACTGAACCTTAATGAAATCGGCCTGTCAGAGATGTTCATTTGTAGATGAATGATCATTTATAGATGAATGATCAAAGTGACTAATCATTAAAAGTCATATTAAGTGTCTTTTGGCTATTAACGTGTGACCATCGAAAATCAACCGCTACAGGTTAGGCATTGTTACCTTGGAAGGTCTGAGATGAAGCTTTGAAAGGTTGTAGATAATGACTATTACAGCGCATATAAAAATATAACCAGGTAAATAGCTGGAGTTTATTTTAAAGCAAGAGTATAATTCGCCTTTAAATCTATTTTTTAATAGACGGGACAAGAGGATTCGCCGAGCCAAATTCTTTCAGAAAGGGGACAGTCAAAATGAGGACAGCACAATCCATGGCATGGTTGGAAAGCTATGCCAAGAGGTACGGGGACAAGCTACCAGACAGTGGACAGATCCACCTGCCTTCATGCCTTGCAAAGAAAGATGTCTATCAAATGATGACCAAAGACATGGCTGAGAAGGATGAAGAATGCTGCAAAAGATCAGTCTTCTTTCGTCTGTGGAAGCAGGACTTCCGCCACATTGCCATACCAAAGGTTCGTCTAAAATAATTTTCATACTAAGTAAAAATATCAGCTCAGTGAAATACTCTTTGGAACAATTGGGAAGAATGTGTTAAATTAAGACCACTCGGGTTTGGTAAGAACAGCTGTGCCAGTCCTACTTAGTTATTTTTAATAGTAAAAAAAAAAAAATCAATTCAGAACTGAAAATGTTTACTCAAAGGAGGGTTGACTGTATAAAGTCAAGTCAAGTGTTAGTCTGGACATGGGTCATAAGTTGGCAGTTACATGGTTTTGCTGCAGTAGGACTGGAAGAAGTGTCTACAGTTCATGTGTGGAGAAATTAAATTGATGAAAAGAATGAGTGAAAACCAAATTTTGTTCTGATATGGAATTATACAGGAAAATCGCTTCACAAAGTGCGACAAATGTACATTAATCAAGACTTCTATCGAGAGCACCTTGGACAAGGACAAGAGGAGATTACTGTATGAGAAACGGGACCGCCACTTAAAACTCCAGAAGTAAGAACACACCAAACTCATTGCAGTATAATTATAAAAAAACTTTGAACTTTCCCATCTACCGTGTGGGGTTAGCCAAATAATACATAATTCACATATAGCAGGGCTGTTCATTTTTCGATTATTCTTAACTACTTAATTAAATATTTGAATATAACAACTTCGTCGATCAAGTTTTTGAAAAGCTGGCTTCAGCTACCTTTCTTGCTGGCTGAATGTTGCACACGGCGATGTATATTATGGGCTTTTGGATTGTTTTGCAGTTAGTACTGTATAACTACATGTACTTAACTGAAAGAATGAAACCAATGAATAGGTGTTGACAAAAGGTGGCCTTTAACAATAAAAAAAAATGAATCTTCAAAATTTGAATACCACGACAGTCTTTTTTACACATATGCATAATTTTTTTTTAATCCCATGGCCTTTTGCCTGGTAACCTGTTTTAACTAAGCATGATGGATTGTTAGTACAAGTTATGACAGTTATCAGTGAAAGAAATTACTAAATAAACCAATTGACTTTGCCAATAAGAGGTAAGCTACATGTATTCAATTATTAAAAGGATCCTTCATGTTTGATATTTGCAGTAATGAGCGACGGAAGTACTATAAACATGCTCAAAAAGCCAGGCGGGCTCCTCGACTATATATGTCCATCATAATTGATGGGATGGATCAGAAGTCAACATACTTGCCCAGCTTTCTCATAACACCAAAATCACTTGGCTCGATGTGGAAGTTGGCAACCCATATCACTGGTGTGATTGTTCACGGCAGAGGACACCATGCCTTCATTGACTTTAAGGAGGTACCACATGACAGTAATAACACTGTCAATGTCCTGCTACAAACGCTGGCAAAGTATCCCCATCTACCCCCTGTTCTTTATCTCCAACTTGACAATTGCGGACGAGAGAATAAAAACCGATACGTGTTGGCCTTGTGTTGCCTGCTGGTTGAGCTGAGAATCTTTAAAAAGGTTAGTTTGGCTGTCTTAGACAATTCAATTGTTGTTTAAAAATGATATTTGTCAAAGCTTGAGATTAGTAAAAAGTTTATACAAACCAGATTAAAAACGGCGCCAACACTACGGGAATGTAATTTAAGATTGTCTGCATGGATATTAAAAATAGGGTAAGGTTCAGTTATGACTTGAAATGGCAGTGAGCCATGGCGGCTTTGCCGTTCTAGTTTTAATGGTACTCTTTGGAATGAGCAGTATGGCAATATATTGATAAGTATCTATTCAGGTGTAAAAGCAAGGGGCCATAATTTTTAATTTGATTTAGTGAATTAGATATTTAATTGTAAAGCTATGTTGACTTTTGGTACATTTCTTTAGATCAAGCTGAGCTTTCTTATGGTGGGTCATACCCATGAGGACATCGACCAAATGTTTTCAAGGTTCTCAGTGTTTATGTGGCGACACAAGGTACACACACTATCTCGAATCCTGACCCTACTTCCGGAAGCATACCAAAAACCGAATACAACAGCAGAGCGTCTGGTTGATTCCGTCAACTTCCGGGATTGGATAACGCCACACCTCAACCCCTTGGCCGATCACAGCAAGCCCCACGTGTTTAAGTTTGCCTTGGATGAAACGGGTTAGTGAAGTAAAATATACCCAAGAGGAAGAACATTTCATTGCTTAATGTTGTTGTTCTTGTTTGGTGTTTTTTTTTGGGGGGGGGGGGTGGGAATTGTATACCATGGTGGTGTATTTTATAACCCGTGTTTCATGTTTATCATAGTCCTGTGTTGCCTTAGAATGAGAACCATCAAGAAAGGGCAAAAAGCCGTCTTCTAATTTCATCCCCTATGCAGATTCCATCTTACTGATTATGCGATTCTATATAGATATATTAAATTACTAGAGCGCTAACTCCCCATCTTACGCGCAGAGATAATTTAAATTCTTCCTGCGCGCAGACATTTTGAATTCGTGTGCGTGTTTATAGAACATAATGAAATTAGATGGAGTGAATTTTAGAAGTGTACTCTAAATGCAACGCGGAAGTACAACATACGCAAACAACTTAAGCGCATCATGACGGTTATAAAACGTCACAGCAAAAATCATCTGAAGCACATACGCGTACGGGCTAGCGTTGTAAGATTCGGTTTTGGGCGTATCGACTTCGATAACGTACCTATATAGAATACAAACGCAGATATGCAAATAGTCGTACACAATTCCAAGTTTTCTAGTAATTTTATATAGCCCTATGTGCCCTACTTCTACATTTGATTCGACGGGCAACCTCGGTGGTCGAGTGGTTTAGACGTCTGCACTAGTAAGTAGGACGTCGTAGGTTTGAGTCCTGCCCGACAGCCTGTGATTTTTTACAAACAGTACTTCATACATGTAAACTACATCGGAAAAGGGCAAAAAGCTGTCTTCTAATGCTCAAAGTGTATAAAAACAAAATATGTCTGAATGCACACAACCTAGGGTACATTGTGTGACAATCTGTGTTGTAGTCAAGACCATCACAAGACCACACAAGACCCTGCAAGACCAGCACAAGACCCTGCAAGACCAGCACAAGACCAGCAGTCTTAATCCAAGTCTTAAGCTATTCAAATGAACTGTAAAAAAGCATTCCTTTGCCTTGGTTTATGCCTGTTACTTGTGCCTGTTACAAGCTGGTCTTGTGCATGGTCTTGTGCCTGGTCTTGAAATGGTCTCGACTACAACACTGGTGACAATGTGTGCACAATATGTTGCTATTCAACAAATGTAAAAGTTTCAAAATCAATGTGACATCCCCGTGGGATGCGTGTGGCAGTTTATGTTAATTATTTCAGTCATACGCAGCCCTTTGTGTAAAGTAAAGAATGCCTTTGTCTAAAGCAAAGAGAGAACATATCTGACAGAAAGGTTATATTTTGGACAGGCAAAGCCGTTATTCATACGAAAAACTGGAGCACAACAGGTGAAGGATGGTCCCCTTGTGTTGTATCTGAGGATGTTGTGCCTTACCTCCTGACTTCACTTCCCAATGGAGAACCAGATCCTGTCAAGAAGGAATTTGCTGCCCTTCAACTTAATAAGTTGAAGGAAGACATTCGGAAAGCAAAGAACTTCCTTCAAGCATCAGAGGTGCAGGAATGGAACAACCTAATAGCGCAGCTGGAAAATGAAAGCGAGTTAGGTAAGACAACAAAGGCATTTAATTTTTAAAAAAATCTTATAACTCAAGCTATTTCAGATAAAAGTGAAAACTTGTTTACTTGTAATTGTTTAGTTTGTCAAGCACAAGCACTTATACCGGTTTCACACTACTCTGAACTTACCCGGGTAATTTATTACCCGGGTAGTTGTCATTACCCGGGTAGAAACTAACCCGGAGAATCGGTTTCACACTACAAAATTAAGCCGGCAATTCTGCTTACCCGCTTCAGCGCACTCCCGGGTAACTTGTAGCCGCATTCACACTATACGAATGGTAACCCGGAGAATGTGCCTTGCTTGACCTCTGCCCTAGCCATTGTTTTGTCGGCGTAAAAGAGCGAAGTGAGAGCGGCGCGAGAGCATGCAATGCAAATTGAGAAGAAATCAGATCAGCATTGGTACATGTAGCGTGCAAGCGTCATCCTTTAGACTTGAAGACAAGTCGTTTAGACAGTGGTGTTTTGTCTGCAGGCGCCGCATTTACCAGCGCGGTACGCAATAATATGCCCGCCTTTCGTGAAGTTCCGACATGTCTTCTTTCCTTCATGGTCAGTAATTGGACAGTCGACACACACGCATCTTGGGGCCAAGGTTGCACGAACGTTCCCACATGTTATTATACCGCTCGCTACACGTAACCCCTGCAAAGTGCGGAGTAAAGCCCGGTTCATACTTCATGCGAATGCGAAGCGAATTTCATGACGTCAACAATCAAAGTTTCATTGTGAAGTACACAGTACGTTACCTTAACGAATTCGCTTCGCATACGCATTCGCATGAAGTATGAACCGGGCTTTAGTATTATAATACGCGGTGGTGCAGTCGGACTAATGCCGACCAATTACCGACTTGATTTCAAGTCTAGTCATCCTTCAACTGTACGGTCTAGACTGGTGCCTTGCATTAAGTGTATGTAAAATGTACTTATTAAGACGAGGCACCAGCCACGGCGGCCGTACTAATAAATTAAGTCACCTTCGCAAAGTTGGCCGATTAAAACACAACAAAGCGCACGCACCCACCCACCTACCCGGGTAGAAGAAAACCCGGCGAGCATTCCCACTACTGACCCGGAGAATCGTCTCAAGGTCGTCGTTAACCCCGAGATTGGTGGGTTAACCCACCTCGCGAGCAGGGTTAGAAATTACCCGGGTAAGTGGGGTTTTGGGGCAGTTAACCCGGAGAATTGTAGTCGGAACGCTTCACATTACCCGGGTAATTGCCGGGTTAAATTTTTCGTTAACCCGGCAATTACCCGGGTAAGAGCATAGTGTGAAACCGGCAATAGTTTGATTATTCTTATTTCCATAAATGTGCAGAGGAGACTGTGTGCCACTTCTTTCTGTACGACCTGATTGCTGCCACAAGAGAGGACACAGGGACTGGTGCTTGTAACGGTGATGAAGCACTTGCAGAAGATGAACTTTCAGATGACAATCTGCAGACAGTCCAAGTGAGTCAGAACTGTTCCAAATGTTAATAGGCACACACACACATAGCCAAGCGTGTAAACACCTTCAATCGGAATCTCCTATTGTCCTATTGTTCATAATTTACATACATGTACATACTGTGAAAATTTCTTTGTTTTCAGCTTTTTAAGGAAAACGGCAAACAAAAATATTATCATAAGGGCGTTCCTTTTAAATTCTATGGTTCTCATATTTTTATGGCCTTGGTGGAGTGTCGGTCGGTCGAGAAAAAATAAAAATCATGGGTAAAAAAATTAACACACATTGGCTAAATAAAATGATGAAAAACACATTTTGCGTCCTGAAACACGTCGTCTGTGCCTTATTTCTAAATGAATTATAAAAAATAAACCAAACTTTGGCAACATTTGGCATTAAATAAAACAATGAATTATCTTTGGCTACTTACTAACTTGTACAATTTGTCCGAGGCTAGAAATACACCTTTTTCATGCTCGAGCACACTTCCTGATCACAGTGTACACGATTGGTAATCCTCAAAATGGACCAGATTTTGTAGGACTCTACATTTCGTGTGACAGCGGATGAATTTCTAATTACTGTGAACGACCTCTTTAAACCCCTGATGTCTAAAACTCAAAAATGTTGTACCAATAAGTTAGGTGATGCATATTAATGAACATTTACTCCTGTACAGATTCAACTTGGGAAGAAAAGACGGAAAACAGCAGGTGGCAGCAGAACAGCAGGAAGAAAAATTCCAAGACTTAATGCCAAGAAAAATAAGGTGACATCAAAACGAAAGACGCCCACATGGAGTAATGTTATAGGCTCATTTACATAAACCAGTCGATAACATATTGGACACACTGATTTTTTTCAAGGCACTAAGGCTATCTTCAGACAGAATTTTAATAATTGTTTCGTAAAATTTGCTGGGTTTAAATTTGTGTTGAAGGGCTTTCATTTGATTACACACACTATCTGTCATATCGTAGATATTTTAGTTTCTGGGATAGTCCTTTGTATATTTTTGATATTTTTGTGAGAGGATCCTCATGGGCACGTTGTACGTCCTCCTTGGCCCACACCGCTACGATCCCCTTCACTAACTTCTTTTGCCCAGTTCGTTCCATGAGGTCTAGATCCTTTCTTGGTCGCTGTATGACGTCAAAGCCTTGGTCATAGTGGATGGTTTTGGAATACTTTCAACATTTCTTTCAAATCAATGACTGACAAGAAATATTGACTATTAAATGTAAGAGTAAACCAAGAGCAGAAAGATGCCCGTGAATGCTATTAATTAGCAAAAATGGGGATTGATACCCCGCACTATATGTTGTACCTGTATAGGATGTGTCATTGGACGTGACAACCACGATTGTTCACAAAACAAAAAGCATGCCACAAAAGGGTTTTGTAACCGGGTTAAATAACTGTGCTGGCTAAAACAGGAAGCCTGTTGGCTCCCTCCGAGGTGTTTTGAATCACTATTTTAGAGGCGAGATAAACCTGATTCGGTGTAACTTTAAAACCGCTGAAACACCGTTTTAGCCGAAAACGTTGCACCAAATCGAGTTGAACTAGTGTTTTAAGGGTATTTCAAACGGTGTCTGAACCCTTAGTTTGTTATCATGCTAGAGATTAAAGGGACACATTGCTTTGGATTTTGCGATTTGGGCTATAAAACTGAAATGGATATGGTTGGGAAGCTTTTTTTTTTAAGTATAATATAAAGATTCACATAACTATCCCTTCAAATTGCGTGGTTTTTGTTTAATTTCGTGACAAATAACGGTCTGCCATTTTGTAGAACCAAATTTTTGACTCCACAAAATGGCGGACCGTGTTCACCAGTCGTATTTCCAGTCGCAGCTGGTTGAAGTACGTTCTGTTGATCCATTTTGATGTACTGTGGCACGGCACGCAGCGGCACTGGCGATATGTCGCGAGGTAGAGAATGGTACCTGGCGATCATCTGATAGGTTTACAAGGCCACTGGCTGCGGCGCCAGCCTAAAGACTCTTACAGCGTATTTTGCGCATTATTTAGACGGTGGTATTTACTACTGGAAATAAGTCTATGTTTCGCGGGTCAGCGGCAAATATTTTGTTTTGTAATCACTACTCACTAATTACAACACATTATACGTGTTTTTTTGCATGAACAACTCTTATAAAAGATGAGGAACATTTGCAAACAGCAACATTTCATGACATTTGAAGGCAATGTGTCCCTTTAACACATTTTCCAGCCTGTATTGTCTTACAGGGACATCGTTTGAAAACAGTAATTTTAAAAGGCAATTTGCAGCATTTGTAAACATCAAAAACAAAAACTACTGTATACATGTAATTATAAAAACCTTAGTGGAAATTGTCACTAGTGTGCTGTCATTTAAAAAACAAATTATGATGTTTTGTAACTTTTTTCAATATTGGTTGGCCAACCATTTATTGGAAAAATCAGAATGTCAAATATTGCACCCAGATTCACAAAATTCAGTTACTCCACAGTTTGTTTGCAAACGGTTGATTGGGTCCGGTTACTTCTGGCTAAAGCAAATGGTAAAGTCTATTTCAGAAATTACTATGTATTTTCGTTATTGTTAGACTGCTTTTATAGAACAGTTTTTGAAGTGGATAGAACAAATATTATCAACCCACATGTCAAAATCACTTTTCCATGGTGTACAAGATTAGTCTTTTTTTATTAAACCCAGATGGTGATGTGGTGGCACAACGGGGAAAATTCACGTGATTTTAATTGTTCATGTACTTAAACAATTGTTTGCGAGACAGAATTAATTTCTGAGGTGTTAGATCCGAGGCGATATTTGACTGACAACTTGGAAGTTTATTTTCAATTAAAACTTTTTCAGAAAAGCCTCAGCTTGTGTTTTACAATGTGAATGTACATATACATAGTAGTACCGAAGTGATGACGTCAATGCAATGTTTGGAACCAGAATACATGTGTTTGCATGACTGGCTATTAAACAAAGGAACAGTCGAAATCTCCATTTGTTTGAAGCCAGTTGTCAGGCCAACTGACGTCAGGACTTTAGTTCTCTATTATCATAATGTAGGCCCTATTTGATAATTATTTTATTGTTTGAATTAAATGTAAATTTTATTATCTAAATCCAAGTTAGGACAACTGAAGATATCAAGATAATAAATGTAAATAACTTTTTCCCGCTGCAAAAGTTGAATCTCAAATTACTTGTACATGTCCTACCTCTTCAAACAGTGTTTGGTCAGTTGATCCGGGCAAGATCTGTCATTGTATCATCTTGTGAGATAATTATTATCCCATCGGTTCGTGGTCTCGAGATCAGTCACCATATACATGTACATTTAGTGAGAATTATTATCCCATGGGTTCGTGGTCTCAACTACATGTACATGTATACATTTACTGGGATAATTATTATCCCATGGGTTCGTGGTCCTAACATCAGTCACTACATGTATACATTTACTGGTATAATTATTATCCCATGGGTTCGTGGTCCTAACATCAGTCACTACATGTATACATTTACTGGTATAATTATTATCCCATGGGTTCGTGGTCCTAACATCAGTCACTACATGTATACATTTACTGGTATAATTATTATCCCATGGGTTCGTGGTCCTAACATCAGTCACTACATGTATACATTTACTGGGATAATTATTATCCCATCGGTTCGTGGTCCTAACATCAGTCACTACATGTATACATTTACTGGGATAATTATTATCCCATCGGTTCGTGGTCCTAACATCAGTCACTACATGTATACATTTACTGGGATAATTATTATCCCATCGGTTCGTGGTCCTAACATCAGTCACTACATGTATACATTTACTGGGATAATTATTATCCCATCGGTTCGTGGTCCTAACATCAGTCACTACATATACATTGTACATGTATACATTTACTGGTATAATTATTATCCCATGGGTTCGTGGTCCTAACATCAGTCACTACATGTATACATTTACTGGTATAATTATTATCCCATGGGTTCGTGGTCCTAACATCAGTCACTACATGTATACATTTACTGGGATAATTATTATCCCATCGGTTTGTGGTCTCAACATTAATCACTACATGTACATGTATACTTTTACTGGGATAATTATTATCCCATGGGTTCGTGGTCCTAACATCAGTCACTACATGTATACATTTACTGGTATAATTATTATCCCATGGGTTCGTGGTCCTAACATCAGTCACTACATGTATACATTTACTGGTATAATTATTATCCCATGGGTTCGTGGTCCTAACATCAGTCACTACATGTATACATTTACTGGTATAATTATTATCCCATGGGTTCGTGGTCCTAACATCAGTCACTACATGTATACATTTACTGGTATAATTATTATCCCATGGGTTCGTGGTCCTAACATCAGTCACTACATGTATACATTTACTGGTATAATTATTATCCCATGGGTTCGTGGTCCTAACATCAGTCACTACATGTATACATTTACTGGTATAATTATTATCCCATGGGTTCGTGGTCCTAACATCAGTCACTACATGTATACATTTACTGGGATAATTATTATCCCATCGGTTCGTGGTCCTAACATCAGTCACTACATGTATACATTTACTGGGATAATTATTATCCCATCGGTTCGTGGTCCTAACATCAGTCACTACATGTATACATTTACTGGGATAATTATTATCCCATGGGTTCGTGGTCCTAACATCAGTCACTACATGTATACATTTACTGGGATAATTATTATCCCATGGGTTCGTGGTCCTAACATCAGTCACTACATGTATACATTTACTGGGATAATTATTATCCCATGGGTTCGTGGTCCTAACATCAGTCACTACATGTATACATTTACTGGTATAATTATTATCCCATCGGTTCGTGGTCCTAACATCAGTCACTACATGTATACATTTACTGGGATAATTATTATCCCATGGGTTCGTGGTCCTAACATCAGTCACTACATATACATTGTACATGTATACTTTTACTGGGATAATTATTATCCCATGGGTTCGTGGTCCTAACATCAGTCACTACATGTATACATTTACTGGTATAATTATTATCCCATGGGTTCGTGGTCCTAACATCAGTCACTACATGTATACATTTACTGGGATAATTATTATCCCATCGGTTTGTGGTCTCAACATCAGGCACTTAGTGGGATAATTTTTATCCCATCGGTTCGTGGTCTCAACATCAGTGACTACGTGTCAAGTACATTTACTGGCAGGGATAATTATTATCCTATCGGTTCGTGGTCTGAACATTAGCAACTGTACATTTAGTGGGATAATTTGTATCCCATCGGTTCGTGGTCTCGACATCAGTCACTGTATATTTACTGGCAGGGATGATTATTATTCCATCGGTTTGCGGTCTTAACATCGGTGACTGTCTTATTGCTGGGTATAATTATTTCCCCGTATGTTAGTGGTTCCAAGACCAGACTTTTCATTGTGTGTGATTTTAATCCATCGGTTCATCTTGTGGGATAATTATCTCATAAGTTTGTCGTGTTCAAAGCAGCCCTTGTGTGATCTTGTAGGATAATTGTTATCCAACAGGTCGTTGGACTCAACATCCGTAAGTAACGTCTGTGATCTTAACTTCTATCAAGTTTTTTATCTCATATGAAGTACTCATGGTCTCGAACAATTTATATGATTACCGATTATTTTTTTAAATTAGCTGTGAAAACTAAGTGCTGGACCTTCTCGTCATGTGCAACAAACGGGATGAATTTTAAAAAATCGGTGGGAGTGCAATGATTTTGAACCCGTCTTGTAATGGGGGGAAATGCCCCTTCAGTTTTTACTTTTAAAAATGATGTGTTTTATTAAAAAAAGGTGAACAAAAATAGTTCACTTTGAAAATGGACGATGTTTCGTGTCATTTTGATTTTGGTTCAAATGTAAACAACCCGGTCAAACGGTGCATAGGGTAATATAATTTCCAGACTATACATCGGAATGTTATTGCCGCATAACATTATTTGGATCAACTTACGGTATTGTCCTACACACTTTCGTTTGTTGTTTATTTTTTTTTGGGGGGGGGGGGGGGTCTTTTTGTGTGTGTGGGTTTGTTTTTGCATTCGATAGGGACCTTTAACAATAGAGGACAATAGTGTTCCCGGTTGAGAAATGTTCCCCTTTGAAATCTGTGCATGTACAAAACCAATGAGGGTCCTTGGCAAATTCAAAGTTCAACAATTGGAGGTCCCCGATTGAAGGCGTTTCCACACTTGTGTGGGTTGGTGATAGGTTTGTCGGGCATGGTCTTTTTCCCCTTAATGAGCCACTGTGGTCTAAAATTGGTTTTCCGCCCATCGGCACCCAAATAACGAAAGAAAGAAAAGAAAACATGTAAGAAACTTAATTGTCGGTAAGAAACAACATTTTCCACGGTTTACGAAATTGTTCGTTTGCTGGTTTTAAATTAGTTACCACAAAAAAACATCTGCTTCCGCTTATAAGTAACAGTTTTTAGTATTACTATTTTCTGTTCCCCTCCCACAAAGCACCCAATAAATGCTGGCCAATCTCTGGCCCCAGGTCGAAATGTAGTCCCCCCCCCCCCCCCCCCCTCTATGCCAGATAGACCCACACATTGGTCACCTTGGTGAACGGAATTCCCCGTGTTACAAGACACAGATGCTTCATCTCCACGAATATTTCTACAATCGGTCACATGGTCACACGGCGACATCTTCTTCAAAATCACATGTATAGTTCGGTTCTACGCAATCTCTGCGGGTTGGCCCAGTATAGCACTATATACATTTGGGATTCAGCCCACTCCCTTCGGGGAACATTTTAAAAACAAAAGCAAGGTTAACGTGGGGAATGTTTACATTTAATTCAAGTACCTGACATTCGATATTTCGCGTTCCGGAACGGCCAAAATGTGCACACTTAATATTAAGACGCCGAAAAGCGGGTGGGGAATTGCTAGTTGGTAGAGGGCGCTATATAGCCCTTGCACGCTTGGCCGCTCCGGTTCCCTATATCGCGTCCGCGCTAAAGTGATAAAACGGTGTGACTTTCCCTTGAAGTGCATCATTTTCGCTATACAACCCGAGTAAAGTAAAACGATGTCTGGACGTGGCAAGGGAGGAAAGGGGCTGGGCAAAGGGGGTGCCAAGCGTCACCGAAAGGTGTTGCGCGATAACATCCAGGGCATCACCAAACCAGCCATTCGTCGTCTGGCCCGCCGTGGAGGAGTCAAGCGCATCTCCGGTCTCATCTACGAGGAAACCCGTGGAGTCCTGAAAGTCTTCTTGGAGAACGTCATCCGGGACGCAGTTACGTACTGCGAGCACGCCAAGAGAAAGACAGTCACCGCAATGGACGTAGTGTATGCGCTGAAGAGACAAGGACGCACGCTATACGGCTTTGGCGGCTAGACAACACACCTCAAACCAACAAGAATAAAAACGGCTCTCTTCAGAGCCACAACCTGCTCGAATAAAGAGACCCGTTTCATCTTCCGTTTTGCAGCCGTGTACTTGGTTTCATAATTCAAACCTATACAAATAACAACTAGGTTAATGATATTATTAATGAATAATATAATAATACATGTAGTAGAAAAAGCGCCGTCTGGTGACGCTCAGGAGTAAGGTGGCAGTGTACTTTTTCACTGAAAATTAAAGATGAAGACCCGTAATGCAATTTCATTTTCGATTTTACTCGAGTTAATTGATGGAATTTCTTTTAGAGGGGGTTATTCTGTCTATATATTTGTATATATTTTTTCTTTTCTTTTTTTCTTCAGATTTTCTATAATAGTAGATCTTCACGTCCGTAGGTCCGTTAGTTCGTCTAGTGCGTTTTTGTTTTTCTCCTTTCTTTCTCAATGTCTTTCTGTTTTCTCTTAATTTTTTGGTGGGGAGGTATTTAGTTTGTACATAATTTTGTGTTTTTTGTGTGCGTATCGGGGTGGGGTGCGGGCGTCGCACACCTGGCCAATGAAGCGACAAATCGTTCCGGTCCAATCAGGAGACACTGTCCAATCAGGAGACAGCCTATTGTTAACCCAACGATCCCAGGATGCTATTCAGTGGTCTTTAAAAGCCAGCCCATGGGTTCAAACTGTACTCACTAGTTGTCTAAGATCCATCAACCATCAAAGAAACTCCTGAAAATGGCTCGTACCAAGCAGACTGCAAGAAAGAGCACCGGAGGGAAAGCCCCAAGGAAGCAGCTGGCAACCAAGGCGGCTCGAAAAAGTGCGCCGGCCACTGGCGGCGTCAAGAAACCGCATCGATACAGGCCAGGTACCGTCGCTCTCCGTGAGATTCGTCGCTACCAAAAGAGCACCGAGCTGCTGATCCGAAAACTTCCCTTCCAGAGACTTGTGCGTGAAATTGCACAGGACTTCAAGACGGAATTACGCTTCCAAAGCTCTGCTGTCATGGCATTACAGGAGGCGAGCGAAGCTTACCTCGTCGGCCTTTTCGAGGACACCAACCTGTGCGCCATTCACGCCAAGAGGGTAACAATCATGCCAAAGGACATCCAGTTGGCCCGCCGAATCCGCGGAGAACGGGCATGAACAGAAATATACCGCACTTAAACCTAACGGCTCTTTTCAGAGCCACCACTTCTTTTAAAAAGAGATCGTCGACTCATCCGTCGGTTTAAAATCAAGTATCAATAAATTAATCATAATATGAATAATTTTAAGTCATGTCCATCCCCCTAAGAATATGAAGTTGATCTTTTTCCCCCGGAGGGTGTCCCGTTCTTTCATTCTTGTTTTCCTTTTGCTTTTATTTGTTTTGTTTTTCTACCGTTATTATATATGCACATACACTGTGTGTGTATACAGAATTAGCGCCAACTGAAACAAACGAAAAAGCAAACCGGTAAACCAAGAATAAACAAAACTTTTAGAAGATTCAGTGTTGGTTTTGTCTGAAAAAGATGACAAATGCATGTCGGGGGTTATTATTTATTTCTTTATTTTTTAATTTGTTTTGGCGGGGGGGGGGGGGGGGGGGTGGGGGGAAGCATATTTGTTTGGGTTTACATTCGTTCAACATGTATATTGACGTTGGATTCGACTTACATCACTATTAAGTAATAAGAATCACTTAAAGCTGGCCGGGGCCAGTGTGAATGCAGCCTCGATTTTTCTTTTGGCCAAAGCGTGAGTGGCCTTTTGAGATATAATTATTATCCCAAGCTTGGGTGGCGTGTAGGATTTTGTTAACGCCTCAATAGTTGCCGGGCACAGGGCTTGTTTTGGCGGGAAGGCGAACAATGGCTCAGTACCCAGGATCCCCAGCTGTGTAACATAAAAGCCACAGAAGGAGCCCTGACTGTCATTCGATCTTCAGATCACATCCTCCAATCCTCACCATCCTACAAGTTTCATCATGCCTCCTAAAGTGAGCGGAAAGGGTCAGAAGAAGGCCGGAAATACCAAGGCCCCGGCTCGCACGGACAAAAAGAGGCGCCGGTCTCGCAAGGAGAGCTACGGCATCTACATCTACAAGGTCATGAAACAGGTGCATCCTGACACGGGAATCTCGAGCCGCGCCATGACCATCATGAACAGCTTTGTTAACGACATCTTCGAGAAAGTTGCGGCAGAGTCTTCTCGTCTTGCCCATTACAACAAGAAGTCTACAGTCTCCAGCCGCGAAGTGCAGACGGCGATACGGTTGCTGCTTCCAGGGGAGCTGGCCAAGCACGCAGTTAGCGAGGGCACCAAGGCTGTGACAAAGTACACGACATCTAAATAGTGCTATGCTACTACAACCCAAACGGCTCTCTTCAGAGCCACCACAAATTCAAAAAAGAGAGTTTGATGTTCCCACGAGTTCGCCACGAGCCTAATAATATTTGTTTACATTTATTGAAAAATTGTCCGTACCCAGTGGCTAGAAAGTCTAAATGATAATATTGCACTCGTGTCATTTTGATTTTGGTTCAAATGTAAACAACCCGGTCAAACGGTGCATAGGGTAATATAATTTCCAGACTATACATCGGAATGTTATTGCCGCATAACATTATTTGGATCAACTTACGGTATTGTCCTACACACTTTCGTTTGTTGTTTATTTTTTTTTTGGGGGGGGGGGGGGGTCTTTTTGTGTGTGTGGGTTTGTTTTTGCATTCGATAGGGACCTTTAACAATAGAGGACAATAGTGTTCCCGGTTGAGAAATGTTCCCCTTTGAAATCTGTGCATGTACAAAACCAATGAGGGTCCTTGGCAAATTCAAAGTTCAACAATTGGAGGTCCCCGATTGAAGGCGTTTCCACACTTGTGTGGGTTGGTGATAGGTTTGTCGGGCATGGTCTTTTTCCCCTTAATGAGCCACTGTGGTCTAAAATTGGTTTTCCGCCCATCGGCACCCAAATAACGAAAGAAAGAAAAGAAAACATGTAAGAAACTTAATTGTCGGTAAGAAACAACATTTTCCACGGTTTACGAAATTGTTCGTTTGCTGGTTTTAAATTAGTTACCACAAAAAAACATCTGCTTCCGCTTATAAGTAACAGTTTTTAGTATTACTATTTTCTGTTCCCCTCCCACAAAGCACCCAATAAATGCTGGCCAATCTCTGGCCCCAGGTCGAAATGTAGTCCCCCCCCCCCCCCCCCCCCCCCTCTATGCCAGATAGACCCACACATTGGTCACCTTGGTGAACGGAATTCCCCGTGTTACAAGACACAGATGCTTCATCTCCACGAATATTTCTACAATCGGTCACATGGTCACACGGCGACATCTTCTTCAAAATCACATGTATAGTTCGGTTCTACGCAATCTCTGCGGGTTGGCCCAGTATAGCACTATATACATTTGGGATTCAGCCCACTCCCTTCGGGGAACATTTTAAAAACAAAAGCAAGGTTAACGTGGGGAATGTTTACATTTAATTCAAGTACCTGACATTCGATATTTCGCGTTCCG
>JAZGUH010001205.1:0-169015 GCA_037893225.1 Hippasteria phrygiana
GTTGGGAATTTAAACTGGGACATATGCCGTTTCGAGAAATGGGTGGGCAGATGGATGGGCTGGCGAATGTGTTTGACTCGGGAGCCAACCCTGACCACTCCCTATAGCCATACCTGAAAGAAGAACCACAGGGACGCACTTAGGCTCCAGCCGCAAGGTTAGAGTTTGAGACGTCGATATGCTTATCGATGGACATGTAGACGAATATACGACCGTCTTTGTTACTGGCCAGTACTGGTCCGACACCGGTCGGCCATTCCTTGGGAGCTTCCACATAGCATCCCCTGTTTTACCTCAAGCTCGGGTGACTGAACAAAATCGATGCTTTCAGGCATAAGAAGCTCTTACTACACAGGTCTGGATGGCTCCTAACCTTGCAGCATTCTACCCATGAACGTATGACGTATTGGTGGCTGGTTGGTCTAGTGGCATGATTCTCGCTTTGGGTGCGAGAGGTCCCGGGTTCAATTCCCGGACCAGCCCGAATATATATTTTGGTATGTAATACACCATTAATCGTTTTCCACTCCAGGCTTAATTATGCAATGTCTTGATGTAGTATAACAATTCAATTTCGTTAAGTTACACCTGGTCAATCGCAGCAGAATATGTCATTTGTATTTCATTTTAAGTGCTCATCTGGTTGCCCCCGAAAAATATCCGCCAGATTACCGCTCTGCTGAACACGTCCTCTGTCGAGCTTGTGTTTTTCGAAGGCTGGCATCCATCAAAACTCAAACTAGGGTCAACTGCTTTATGCAATACTTTTGTCCAAATCTGTCCCATTTTTAGCTCTAAAATCACTCACTAAATCAGCTGAAAAGACTTGAATAAGTTTATGTTGATGATCAGTTTAGGAGAAAGCAGGCTCGTATAGAGACGTCATTGACACGGTGGGACTGTGGGTGGTTGTGGTAAGGGAGGCCGAATGGTGTCGACGGTGGGAAAGGAGGGTGCCGGGGGGGGGGGGGGTTCAACAAAAGGGCCTGATTCGGGTTCTTTCGTTTTGCAAGCGCTCGCGGTCGATCGTATCGTGTACTGTTGACGGCTCGAGTATTATTACTTTGTGTCCGTTGGGAATTTAAACTGGGACATATGCCGTTTCGAGAAATGGGTGGGCAGATGGATGGGCTGGCGAATGTGTTTGACTCGGGAGCCAACCCTGACCACTCCCTATAGCCATACCTGAAAGAAGAACCACATGGACGCACTTAGGCTCCAGCCGCGAGGTTAGAGTTTGAGACGTCGAAATGCTTATCGATGGACATGTAGACGAATATACGACAGTCTTTGTTACTGGCCAGTACTGGTCCGACACCGGTCGGCCATTCCTTGGGTGCTTCCACATAGCATCCCCTGTTTTACCTCAAGCTCGGGTGACTGAACAAAATCGATGCTTTCAGGCATAAGAAGCTCTCACTACACAGGTCTGGATGGCTCCTAACCTTGCAGCATTCTACCCATGAACGTATGACGTATTGGTGGCTGGTTGGTCTAGTGGCATGATTCTCACTTTGGGTGCGAGAGGTCCCGGGTTCAATTCCCGGACCAGCCCGAATATATATTTTGGTATGTAATACACCATTAATGGTTTTCCCCTCCAGGCTTAATTATGCAATGTCTTGATGTAGTATAACAATTCAATTTCGTTAAGTTACACCTGGTCAATCGCAGCAGAATATGTCATTTGTATTTCATTTTGAATGCTCATCTGGTTGCCCCCGAAAAATATCCGCCAAATTACCGCTCTGCTGAACACGTCCTCTGTCGATCTTGTGTTTTTCGAAGGCTGGCATCCATCAAAACTCAAACTAGGGTCAACTGCTTTATGCAATACTTTTGTCCAAATCTGTCCCATTTTTAGCTCTAAAATCACTCACTAAATCAGCTGAAAAGACTTGAATAAGTTTATGTTGATGATCAGTTTAGGAGAAAGCAGGCTCGTATAGAGACGTCATTGACACGGTGGGACCGTGGGTGGTTGTGGTAAGGGAGGCCGAATGGTGTCGACGGTGGGAAAGGAGGGTGCCGGGGGGGGGGGGGTGTTTCAACAAAAGGGCCTGATTCGGGTTCTTTCGTTTTGCAAGCGCTCGCGGTCGATCGTATCGTGTACTGTTGACGGCTCGAGTATTATTACTTTGTGTCCGTTGGGAATTTAAACTGGGACATATGCCGTTTCGAGAAATGGGTGGGCAGATGGATGGGCTGGCGAATGTGTTTGACTCGGGAGCCAACCCTGACCACTCCCTATAGCCATACCTGAAAGAAGAACCACAGGGACGCACTTAGGCTCCAGCCGCGAGGTTAGAGTTTGAGACGTCGATATGCTTATCGATGGACATGTAGACGAATATACGACAGTCTTTGTTACTGGCCAGTACTGGTCCGACACCGGTCCGCCATTCCTTGGGTGCTTCCATATAGCATCCCCTGTTTTACCTCAAGCTCGGGTGACTGAACAAAATCGATGCTTTCAGGCATAAGAAGCTCTTACTACACAGGTCTGGATGGCTCCTAACCTTGCAGCATTCTACCCATGAACGTATGACGTATTGGTGGCTGGTTGGTCTAGTGGCATGATTCTCGCTTTGGGTGCGAGAGGTCCCGGGTTCAATTCCCGGACCAGCTCGAATATATATTTTGGTATGTAATACACCATTAATGGTTTTCCCCTCCAGGCTTAATTATGCAATTTCTTGATGTAGTATAACAATTCAATTTCGTTAAGTTACACCTGGTCAATCGCAGCAGAATATGTCATTTGTATTTCATTTTGAATGCTCATCTGGTTGCCCCCGAAAAATATCCGCCAGATTACCGCTCTGCTGAACACGTCCTCTGTCGAGCTTGTGTTTTTCGAAGGCTGGCATCCATCAAAACTCAAACTAGGGTCAACTGCTTTATGCAATACTTTTGTCCAAATCTGTCCCATTTTTAGCTCTAAAATCACTCACTAAATCAGCTGAAAAGACTTGAATAAGTTTATGTTGATGATCAGTTTAGGAGAAAGCAGGCTCGTATAGAGACGTCATTGACACGGTGGGACCGTGGGTGGTTGTGGTAAGGGAGGCCGAATGGTGTCGACGGTGGGAAAGGAGGGTGCCGGGGGGGGGGGGGGGGGTGTTTCAACAAAAGGGCCTGATTCGGGTTCTTTCGTTTTGCAAGCGCTCGCGGTCGATCGTATCGTGTACTGTTGACGGCTCGAGTATTATTACTTTGTGTCCGTTGGGAATTTAAACTGGGACATATGCCGTTTCGAGAGATAATGGGTGGGCAGATGGATGGGCTGGCGAATGTGTTTGACTCGGGAGCCAACCCTGACCACTCCCTATAGCCATACCTGAAAGAAGAACCACAGGGACGCACTTAGGCTCCAGCCGCAAGGTTAGAGTTTGAGACGTCGATATGCTTATCGATGGACATGTAGACGAATATACGACCGTCTTTGTTACTGGCCAGTACTGGTCCGACACCGGTCGGCCATTCCTTGGGAGCTTCCACATAGCATCCCCTGTTTTACCTCAAGCTCGGGTGACTGAACAAAATCGATGCTTTCAGGCATAAGAAGCTCTTACTACACAGGTCTGGATGGCTCCTAACCTTGCAGCATTCTACCCATGAACGTATGACGTATTGGTGGCTGGTTGGTCTAGTGGCATGATTCTCGCTTTGGGTGCGAGAGGTCCCGGGTTCAATTCCCGGACCAGCCCGAATATATATTTTGGTATGTAATACACCATTAATCGTTTTCCACTCCAGGCTTAATTATGCAATGTCTTGATGTAGTATAACAATTCAATTTCGTTAAGTTACACCTGGTCAATCGCAGCAGAATATGTCATTTGTATTTCATTTTAAGTGCTCATCTGGTTGCCCCCGAAAAATATCCGCCAGATTACCGCTCTGCTGAACACGTCCTCTGTCGAGCTTGTGTTTTTCGAAGGCTGGCATCCATCAAAACTCAAACTAGGGTCAACTGCTTTATGCAATACTTTTGTCCAAATCTGTCCCATTTTTAGCTCTAAAATCACTCACTAAATCAGCTGAAAAGACTTGAATAAGTTTATGTTGATGATCAGTTTAGGAGAAAGCAGGCTCGTATAGAGACGTCATTGACACGGTGGGACTGTGGGTGGTTGTGGTAAGGGAGGCCGAATGGTGTCGACGGTGGGAAAGGAGGGTGCCGGGGGGGGGGGGGGGGGGGGTTTCAACAAAAGGGCCTGATTCGGGTTCTTTCGTTTTGCAAGCGCTCGCGGTCGATCGTATCGTGTACTGTTGACGGCTCGAGTATTATTACTTTGTGTCCGTTGGGAATTTAAACTGGGACATATGCCGTTTCGAGAAATGGGTGGGCAGATGGATGGGCTGGCGAATGTGTTTGACTCGGGAGCCAACCCTGACCACTCCCTATAGCCATACCTGAAAGAAGAACCACATGGACGCACTTAGGCTCCAGCCGCGAGGTTAGAGTTTGAGACGTCGAAATGCTTATCGATGGACATGTAGACGAATATACGACAGTCTTTGTTACTGGCCAGTACTGGTCCGACACCGGTCGGCCATTCCTTGGGTGCTTCCACATAGCATCCCCTGTTTTACCTCAAGCTCGGGTGACTGAACAAAATCGATGCTTTCAGGCATAAGAAGCTCTCACTACACAGGTCTGGATGGCTCCTAACCTTGCAGCATTCTACCCATGAACGTATGACGTATTGGTGGCTGGTTGGTCTAGTGGCATGATTCTCACTTTGGGTGCGAGAGGTCCCGGGTTCAATTCCCGGACCAGCCCGAATATTTATTTTGGTATGTAATACACCATTAATGGTTTTCCCCTCCAGGCTTAATTATGCAATGTCTTGATGTAGTATAACAATTCAATTTCGTTAAGTTACACCTGGTCAATCGCAGCAGAATATGTCATTTGTATTTCATTTTGAATGCTCATCTGGTTGCCCCCGAAAAATATCCGCCAAATTACCGCTCTGCTGAACACGTCCTCTGTCGATCTTGTGTTTTTCGAAGGCTGGCATCCATCAAAACTCAAACTAGGGTCAACTGCTTTATGCAATACTTTTGTCCAAATCTGTCCCATTTTTAGCTCTAAAATCACTCACTAAATCAGCTGAAAAGACTTGAATAAGTTTATGTTGATGATCAGTTTAGGAGAAAGCAGGCTCGTATAGAGACGTCATTGACACGGTGGGACCGTGGGTGGTTGTGGTAAGGGAGGCCGAATGGTGTCGACGGTGGGAAAGGAGGGTGCCGGGGGGGGGGGGGGGGTGTTTCAACAAAAGGGCCTGATTCGGGTTCTTTCGTTTTGCAAGCGCTCGCGGTCGATCGTATCGTGTACTGTTGACGGCTCGAGTATTATTACTTTGTGTCCGTTGGGAATTTAAACTGGGACATATGCCGTTTCGAGAAATGGGTGGGCAGATGGATGGGCTGGCGAATGTGTTTGACTCGGGAGCCAACCCTGACCACTCCCTATAGCCATACCTGAAAGAAGAACCACATGGACGCACTTAGGCTCCAGCCGCGAGGTTAGAGTTTGAGACGTCGAAATGCTTATCGATGGACATGTAGACGAATATACGACAGTCTTTGTTACTGGCCAGTACTGGTCCGACACCGGTCGGCCATTCCTTGGGTGCTTCCACATAGCATCCCCTGTTTTACCTCAAGCTCGGGTGACTGAACAAAATCGATGCTTTCAGGCATAAGAAGCTCTCACTACACAGGTCTGGATGGCTCCTAACCTTGCAGCATTCTACCCATGAACGTATGACGTATTGGTGGCTGGTTGGTCTAGTGGCATGATTCTCACTTTGGGTGCGAGAGGTCCCGGGTTCAATTCCCGGACCAGCCCGAATATATATTTTGGTATGTAATACACCATTAATGGTTTTCCCCTCCAGGCTTAATTATGCAATGTCTTGATGTAGTATAACAATTCAATTTCGTTAAGTTACACCTGGTCAATCGCAGCAGAATATGTCATTTGTATTTCATTTTGAATGCTCATCTGGTTGCCCCCGAAAAATATCCGCCAGATTACCGCTCTGCTGAACACGTCCTCTGTCGAGCTTGTGTTTTTCGAAGGCTGGCATCCATCAAAACTCAAACTAGGGTCAACTGCTTTATGCAATACTTTTGTCCAAATCTGTCCCATTTTTAGCTCTAAAATCACTCACTAAATCAGCTGAAAAGACTTGAATAAGTTTATGTTGATGATCAGTTTAGGAGAAAGCAGGCTCGTATAGAGACGTCATTGACACGGTGGGACCGTGGGTGGTTGTGGTAAGGGAGGCCGAATGGTGTCGACGGTGGGAAAGGAGGGTGCCGGGGGGGGGGGGGTGTTTCAACAAAAGGGCCTGATTCGGGTTCTTTCGTTTTGCAAGCGCTCGCGGTCGATCGTATCGTGTACTGTTGACGGCTCGAGTATTATTACTTTGTGTCCGTTGGGAATTTAAACTGGGACATATGCCGTTTCGAGAAATGGGTGGGCAGATGGATGGGCTGGCGAATGTGTTTGACTCGGGAGCCAACCCTGACCACTCCCTATAGCCATACCTGAAAGAAGAACCACAGGGACGCACTTAGGCTCCAGCCGCAAGGTTAGAGTTTGAGACGTCGATATGCTTATCGATGGACATGTAGACGAATATACGACCGTCTTTGTTACTGGCCAGTACTGGTCCGACACCGGTCGGCCATTCCTTGGGAGCTTCCACATAGCATCCCCTGTTTTACCTCAAGCTCGGGTGACTGAACAAAATCGATGCTTTCAGGCATAAGAAGCTCTTACTACACAGGTCTGGATGGCTCCTAACCTTGCAGCATTCTACCCATGAACGTATGACGTATTGGTGGCTGGTTGGTCTAGTGGCATGATTCTCGCTTTGGGTGCGAGAGGTCCCGGGTTCAATTCCCAGACCAGCCCGAATATATATTTTGGTATGTAATACACCATTAATCGTTTTCCACTCCAGGCTTAATTATGCAATGTCTTGATGTAGTATAACAATTCAATTTCGTTAAGTTACACCTGGTCAATCGCAGCAGAATATGTCATTTGTATTTCATTTTAAGTGCTCATCTGGTTGCCCCCGAAAAATATCCGCCAGATTACCGCTCTGCTGAACACGTCCTCTGTCGAGCTTGTGTTTTTCGAAGGCTGGCATCCATCAAAACTCAAACTAGAGTCAACTGCTTTATGCAATACTTTTGTCCAAATCTGTCCCATTTTTAGCTCTAAAATCACTCACTAAATCAGCTGAAAAGACTTGAATAAGTTTATGTTGATGATCAGTTTAGGAGAAAGCAGGCTCGTATAGAGACGTCATTGACACGGTGGGACTGTGGGTGGTTGTGGTAAGGGAGGCCGAATGGTGTCGACGGTGGGAAAGGAGGGTGCCGGGGGGGGGGGGGTTTCAACAAAAGGGCCTGATTCGGGTTCTTTCGTTTTGCAAGCGCTCGCGGTCGATCGTATCGTGTACTGTTGACGGCTCGAGTATTATTACTTTGTGTCCGTTGGGAATTTAAACTGGGACATATGCCGTTTCGAGAAATGGGTGGGCAGATGGATGGGCTGGCGAATGTGTTTGACTCGGGAGCCAACCCTGACCACTCCCTATAGCCATACCTGAAAGAAGAACCACATGGACGCACTTAGGCTCCAGCCGCGAGGTTAGAGTTTGAGACGTCGAAATGCTTATCGATGGACATGTAGACGAATATACGACAGTCTTTGTTACTGGCCAGTACTGGTCCGACACCGGTCGGCCATTCCTTGGGTGCTTCCACATAGCATCCCCTGTTTTACCTCAAGCTCGGGTGACTGAACAAAATCGATGCTTTCAGGCATAAGAAGCTCTCACTACACAGGTCTGGATGGCTCCTAACCTTGCAGCATTCTACCCATGAACGTATGACGTATTGGTGGCTGGTTGGTCTAGTGGCATGATTCTCACTTTGGGTGCGAGAGGTCCCGGGTTCAATTCCCGGACCAGCCCGAATATATATTTTGGTATGTAATACACCATTAATGGTTTTCCCCTCCAGGCTTAATTATGCAATGTCTTGATGTAGTATAACAATTCAATTTCGTTAAGTTACACCTGGTCAATCGCAGCAGAATATGTCATTTGTATTTCATTTTGAATGCTCATCTGGTTGCCCCCGAAAAATATCCGCCAAATTACCGCTCTGCTGAACACGTCCTCTGTCGATCTTGTGTTTTTCGAAGGCTGGCATCCATCAAAACTCAAACTAGGGTCAACTGCTTTATGCAATACTTTTGTCCAAATCTGTCCCATTTTTAGCTCTAAAATCACTCACTAAATCAGCTGAAAAGACTTGAATAAGTTTATGTTGATGATCAGTTTAGGAGAAAGCAGGCTCGTATAGAGACGTCATTGACACGGTGGGACCGTGGGTGGTTGTGGTAAGGGAGGCCGAATGGTGTCGACGGTGGGAAAGGAGGGTGCCGGGGGGGGGGGGGTGTTTCAACAAAAGGGCCTGATTCGGGTTCTTTCGTTTTGCAAGCGCTCGCGGTCGATCGTATCGTGTACTGTTGACGGCTCGAGTATTATTACTTTGTGTCCGTTGGGAATTTAAACTGGGACATATGCCGTTTCGAGAAATGGGTGGGCAGATGGATGGGCTGGCGAATGTGTTTGACTCGGGAGCCAACCCTGACCACTCCCTATAGCCATACCTGAAAGAAGAACCACAGGGACGCACTTAGGCTCCAGCCGCGAGGTTAGAGTTTGAGACGTCGATATGCTTATCGATGGACATGTAGACGAATATACGACAGTCTTTGTTACTGGCCAGTACTGGTCCGACACCGGTCCGCCATTCCTTGGGTGCTTCCATATAGCATCCCCTGTTTTACCTCAAGCTCGGGTGACTGAACAAAATCGATGCTTTCAGGCATAAGAAGCTCTTACTACACAGGTCTGGATGGCTCCTAACCTTGCAGCATTCTACTCATGAACGTATGACGTATTGGTGGCTGGTTGGTCTAGTGGCATGATTCTCGCTTTGGGTGCGAGAGGTCCCGGGTTCAATTCCCGGACCAGCTCGAATATATATTTTGGTATGTAATACACCATTAATGGTTTTCCCCTCCAGGCTTAATTATGCAATTTCTTGATGTAGTATAACAATTCAATTTCGTTAAGTTACACCTGGTCAATCGCAGCAGAATATGTCATTTGTATTTCATTTTGAATGCTCATCTGGTTGCCCCCGAAAAATATCCGCCAGATTACCGCTCTGCTGAACACGTCCTCTGTCGAGCTTGTGTTTTTCGAAGGCTGGCATCCATCAAAACTCAAACTAGGGTCAACTGCTTTATGCAATACTTTTGTCCAAATCTGTCCCATTTTTAGCTCTAAAATCACTCACTAAATCAGCTGAAAAGACTTGAATAAGTTTATGTTGATGATCAGTTTAGGAGAAAGCAGGCTCGTATAGAGACGTCATTGACACGGTGGGACCGTGGGTGGTTGTGGTAAGGGAGGCCGAATGGTGTCGACGGTGGGAAAGGAGGGTGCCGGGGGGGGGGGGGGGGTGTTTCAACAAAAGGGCCTGATTCGGGTTCTTTCGTTTTGCAAGCGCTCGCGGTCGATCGTATCGTGTACTGTTGACGGCTCGAGTATTATTACTTTGTGTCCGTTGGGAATTTAAACTGGGACATATGCCGTTTCGAGAAATGGGTGGGCAGATGGATGGGCTGGCGAATGTGTTTGACTCGGGAGCCAACCCTGACCACTCCCTATAGCCATACCTGAAAGAAGAACCACAGGGACGCACTTAGGCTCCAGCCGCAAGGTTAGAGTTTGAGACGTCGATATGCTTATCGATGGACATGTAGACGAATATACGACCGTCTTTGTTACTGGCCAGTACTGGTCCGACACCGGTCGGCCATTCCTTGGGAGCTTCCACATAGCATCCCCTGTTTTACCTCAAGCTCGGGTGACTGAACAAAATCGATGCTTTCAGGCATAAGAAGCTCTTACTACACAGGTCTGGATGGCTCCTAACCTTGCAGCATTCTACCCATGAACGTATGACGTATTGGTGGCTGGTTGGTCTAGTGGCATGATTCTCGCTTTGGGTGCGAGAGGTCCCGGGTTCAATTCCCGGACCAGCCCGAATATATATTTTGGTATGTAATACACCATTAATCGTTTTCCACTCCAGGCTTAATTATGCAATGTCTTGATGTAGTATAACAATTCAATTTCGTTAAGTTACACCTGGTCAATCGCAGCAGAATATGTCATTTGTATTTCATTTTAAGTGCTCATCTGGTTGCCCCCGAAAAATATCCGCCAGATTACCGCTCTGCTGAACACGTCCTCTGTCGAGCTTGTGTTTTTCGAAGGCTGGCATCCATCAAAACTCAAACTAGGGTCAACTGCTTTATGCAATACTTTTGTCCAAATCTGTCCCATTTTTAGCTCTAAAATCACTCACTAAATCAGCTGAAAAGACTTGAATAAGTTTATGTTGATGATCAGTTTAGGAGAAAGCAGGCTCGTATAGAGACGTCATTGACACGGTGGGACTGTGGGTGGTTGTGGTAAGGGAGGCCGAATGGTGTCGACGGTGGGAAAGGAGGGTGCCGGGGGGGGGGGGGGGTTCAACAAAAGGGCCTGATTCGGGTTCTTTCGTTTTGCAAGCGCTCGCGGTCGATCGTATCGTGTACTGTTGACGGCTCGAGTATTATTACTTTGTGTCCGTTGGGAATTTAAACTGGGACATATGCCGTTTCGAGAAATGGGTGGGCAGATGGATGGGCTGGCGAATGTGTTTGACTCGGGAGCCAACCCTGACCACTCCCTATAGCCATACCTGAAAGAAGAACCACATGGACGCACTTAGGCTCCAGCCGCGAGGTTAGAGTTTGAGACGTCGAAATGCTTATCGATGGACATGTAGACGAATATACGACAGTCTTTGTTACTGGCCAGTACTGGTCCGACACCGGTCGGCCATTCCTTGGGTGCTTCCACATAGCATCCCCTGTTTTACCTCAAGCTCGGGTGACTGAACAAAATCGATGCTTTCAGGCATAAGAAGCTCTCACTACACAGGTCTGGATGGCTCCTAACCTTGCAGCATTCTACCCATGAACGTATGACGTATTGGTGGCTGGTTGGTCTAGTGGCATGATTCTCACTTTGGGTGCGAGAGGTCCCGGGTTCAATTCCCGGACCAGCCCGAATATATATTTTGGTATGTAATACACCATTAATGGTTTTCCCCTCCAGGCTTAATTATGCAATGTCTTGATGTAGTATAACAATTCAATTTCGTTAAGTTACACCTGGTCAATCGCAGCAGAATATGTCATTTGTATTTCATTTTGAATGCTCATCTGGTTGCCCCCGAAAAATATCCGCCAAATTACCGCTCTGCTGAACACGTCCTCTGTCGATCTTGTGTTTTTCGAAGGCTGGCATCCATCAAAACTCAAACTAGGGTCAACTGCTTTATGCAATACTTTTGTCCAAATCTGTCCCATTTTTAGCTCTAAAATCACTCACTAAATCAGCTGAAAAGACTTGAATAAGTTTATGTTGATGATCAGTTTAGGAGAAAGCAGGCTCGTATAGAGACGTCATTGACACGGTGGGACCGTGGGTGGTTGTGGTAAGGGAGGCCGAATGGTGTCGACGGTGGGAAAGGAGGGTGCCGGGGGGGGGGGGGGGGTGTTTCAACAAAAGGGCCTGATTCGGGTTCTTTCGTTTTGCAAGCGCTCGCGGTCGATCGTATCGTGTACTGTTGACGGCTCGAGTATTATTACTTTGTGTCCGTTGGGAATTTAAACTGGGACATATGCCGTTTCGAGAAATGGGTGGGCAGATGGATGGGCTGGCGAATGTGTTTGACTCGGGAGCCAACCCTGACCACTCCCTATAGCCATACCTGAAAGAAGAACCACAGGGACGCACTTAGGCTCCAGCCGCGAGGTTAGAGTTTGAGACGTCGATATGCTTATCGATGGACATGTAGACGAATATACGACAGTCTTTGTTACTGGCCAGTACTGGTCCGACACCGGTCCGCCATTCCTTGGGTGCTTCCATATAGCATCCCCTGTTTTACCTCAAGCTCGGGTGACTGAACAAAATCGATGCTTTCAGGCATAAGAAGCTCTTACTACACAGGTCTGGATGGCTCCTAACCTTGCAGCATTCTACCCATGAACGTATGACGTATTGGTGGCTGGTTGGTCTAGTGGCATGATTCTCGCTTTGGGTGCGAGAGGTCCCGGGTTCAATTCCCGGACCAGCTCGAATATATATTTTGGTATGTAATACACCATTAATGGTTTTCCCCTCCAGGCTTAATTATGCAATTTCTTGATGTAGTATAACAATTCAATTTCGTTAAGTTACACCTGGTCAATCGCAGCAGAATATGTCATTTGTATTTCATTTTGAATGCTCATCTGGTTGCCCCCGAAAAATATCCGCCAGATTACCGCTCTGCTGAACACGTCCTCTGTCGAGCTTGTGTTTTTCGAAGGCTGGCATCCATCAAAACTCAAACTAGGGTCAACTGCTTTATGCAATACTTTTGTCCAAATCTGTCCCATTTTTAGCTCTAAAATCACTCACTAAATCAGCTGAAAAGACTTGAATAAGTTTATGTTGATGATCAGTTTAGGAGAAAGCAGGCTCGTATAGAGACGTCATTGACACGGTGGGACCGTGGGTGGTTGTGGTAAGGGAGGCCGAATGGTGTCGACGGTGGGAAAGGAGGGTGCCGGGGGGGGGGGGGGGGGGGTGTTTCAACAAAAGGGCCTGATTCGGGTTCTTTCGTTTTGCAAGCGCTCGCGGTCGATCGTATCGTGTACTGTTGACGGCTCGAGTATTATTACTTTGTGTCCGTTGGGAATTTAAACTGGGACATATGCCGTTTCGAGAAATGGGTGGGCAGATGGATGGGCTGGCGAATGTGTTTGACTCGGGAGCCAACCCTGACCACTCCCTATAGCCATACCTGAAAGAAGAACCACAGGGACGCACTTAGGCTCCAGCCGCAAGGTTAGAGTTTGAGACGTCGATATGCTTATCGATGGACATGTAGACGAATATACGACCGTCTTTGTTACTGGCCAGTACTGGTCCGACACCGGTCGGCCATTCCTTGGGAGCTTCCACATAGCATCCCCTGTTTTACCTCAAGCTCGGGTGACTGAACAAAATCGATGCTTTCAGGCATAAGAAGCTCTTACTACACAGGTCTGGATGGCTCCTAACCTTGCAGCATTCTACCCATGAACGTATGACGTATTGGTGGCTGGTTGGTCTAGTGGCATGATTCTCGCTTTGGGTGCGAGAGGTCCCGGGTTCAATTCCCGGACCAGCCCGAATATATATTTTGGTATGTAATACACCATTAATCGTTTTCCACTCCAGGCTTAATTATGCAATGTCTTGATGTAGTATAACAATTCAATTTCGTTAAGTTACACCTGGTCAATCGCAGCAGAATATGTCATTTGTATTTCATTTTAAGTGCTCATCTGGTTGCCCCCGAAAAATATCCGCCAGATTACCGCTCTGCTGAACACGTCCTCTGTCGAGCTTGTGTTTTTCGAAGGCTGGCATCCATCAAAACTCAAACTAGGGTCAACTGCTTTATGCAATACTTTTGTCCAAATCTGTCCCATTTTTAGCTCTAAAATCACTCACTAAATCAGCTGAAAAGACTTGAATAAGTTTATGTTGATGATCAGTTTAGGAGAAAGCAGGCTCGTATAGAGACGTCATTGACACGGTGGGACTGTGGGTGGTTGTGGTAAGGGAGGCCGAATGGTGTCGACGGTGGGAAAGGAGGGTGCCGGGGGGGGGGGGGGGGGGTTTCAACAAAAGGGCCTGATTCGGGTTCTTTCGTTTTGCAAGCGCTCGCGGTCGATCGTATCGTGTACTGTTGACGGCTCGAGTATTATTACTTTGTGTCCGTTGGGAATTTAAACTGGGACATATGCCGTTTCGAGAAATGGGTGGGCAGATGGATGGGCTGGCGAATGTGTTTGACTCGGGAGCCAACCCTGACCACTCCCTATAGCCATACCTGAAAGAAGAACCACATGGACGCACTTAGGCTCCAGCCGCGAGGTTAGAGTTTGAGACGTCGAAATGCTTATCGATGGACATGTAGACGAATATACGACAGTCTTTGTTACTGGCCAGTACTGGTCCGACACCGGTCGGCCATTCCTTGGGTGCTTCCACATAGCATCCCCTGTTTTACCTCAAGCTCGGGTGACTGAACAAAATCGATGCTTTCAGGCATAAGAAGCTCTCACTACACAGGTCTGGATGGCTCCTAACCTTGCAGCATTCTACCCATGAACGTATGACGTATTGGTGGCTGGTTGGTCTAGTGGCATGATTCTCACTTTGGGTGCGAGAGGTCCCGGGTTCAATTCCCGGACCAGCCCGAATATATATTTTGGTATGTAATACACCATTAATGGTTTTCCCCTCCAGGCTTAATTATGCAATGTCTTGATGTAGTATAACAATTCAATTTCGTTAAGTTACACCTGGTCAATCGCAGCAGAATATGTCATTTGTATTTCATTTTGAATGCTCATCTGGTTGCCCCCGAAAAATATCCGCCAAATTACCGCTCTGCTGAACACGTCCTCTGTCGATCTTGTGTTTTTCGAAGGCTGGCATCCATCAAAACTCAAACTAGGGTCAACTGCTTTATGCAATACTTTTGTCCAAATCTGTCCCATTTTTAGCTCTAAAATCACTCACTAAATCAGCTGAAAAGACTTGAATAAGTTTATGTTGATGATCAGTTTAGGAGAAAGCAGGCTCGTATAGAGACGTCATTGACACGGTGGGACCGTGGGTGGTTGTGGTAAGGGAGGCCGAATGGTGTCGACGGTGGGAAAGGAGGGTGCCGGGGGGGGGGGGGTGTTTCAACAAAAGGGCCTGATTCGGGTTCTTTCGTTTTGCAAGCGCTCGCGGTCGATCGTATCGTGTACTGTTGACGGCTCGAGTATTATTACTTTGTGTCCGTTGGGAATTTAAACTGGGACATATGCCGTTTCGAGAAATGGGTGGGCAGATGGATGGGCTGGCGAATGTGTTTGACTCGGGAGCCAACCCTGACCACTCCCTATAGCCATACCTGAAAGAAGAACCACAGGGACGCACTTAGGCTCCAGCCGCGAGGTTAGAGTTTGAGACGTCGATATGCTTATCGATGGACATGTAGACGAATATACGACAGTCTTTGTTACTGGCCAGTACTGGTCCGACACCGGTCCGCCATTCCTTGGGTGCTTCCATATAGCATCCCCTGTTTTACCTCAAGCTCGGGTGACTGAACAAAATCGATGCTTTCAGGCATAAGAAGCTCTTACTACACAGGTCTGGATGGCTCCTAACCTTGCAGCATTCTACCCATGAACGTATGACGTATTGGTGGCTGGTTGGTCTAGTGGCATGATTCTCGCTTTGGGTGCGAGAGGTCCCGGGTTCAATTCCCGGACCAGCTCGAATATATATTTTGGTATGTAATACACCATTAATGGTTTTCCCCTCCAGGCTTAATTATGCAATTTCTTGATGTAGTATAACAATTCAATTTCGTTAAGTTACACCTGGTCAATCGCAGCAGAATATGTCATTTGTATTTCATTTTGAATACTCATCTGGTTGCCCCCGAAAAATATCCGCCAGATTACCGCTCTGCTGAACACGTCCTCTGTCGAGCTTGTGTTTTTCGAAGGCTGGCATCCATCAAAACTCAAACTAGGGTCAACTGCTTTATGCAATACTTTTGTCCAAATCTGTCCCATTTTTAGCTCTAAAATCACTCACTAAATCAGCTGAAAAGACTTGAATAAGTTTATGTTGATGATCAGTTTAGGAGAAAGCAGGCTCGTATAGAGACGTCATTGACACGGTGGGACCGTGGGTGGTTGTGGTAAGGGAGGCCGAATGGTGTCGACGGTGGGAAAGGAGGGTGCCGGGGGGGGGGGGTGTTTCAACAAAAGGGCCTGATTCGGGTTCTTTCGTTTTGCAAGCGCTCGCGGTCGATCGTATCGTGTACTGTTGACGGCTCGAGTATTATTACTTTGTGTCCGTTGGGAATTTAAACTGGGACATATGCCGTTTCGAGAAATGGGTGGGCAGATGGATGGGCTGGCGAATGTGTTTGACTCGGGAGCCAACCCTGACCACTCCCTATAGCCATACCTGAAAGAAGAACCACAGGGACGCACTTAGGCTCCAGCCGCAAGGTTAGAGTTTGAGACGTCGATATGCTTATCGATGGACATGTAGACGAATATACGACCGTCTTTGTTACTGGCCAGTACTGGTCCGACACCGGTCGGCCATTCCTTGGGAGCTTCCACATAGCATCCCCTGTTTTACCTCAAGCTCGGGTGACTGAACAAAATCGATGCTTTCAGGCATAAGAAGCTCTTACTACACAGGTCTGGATGGCTCCTAACCTTGCAGCATTCTACCCATGAACGTATGACGTATTGGTGGCTGGTTGGTCTAGTGGCATGATTCTCGCTTTGGGTGCGAGAGGTCCCGGGTTCAATTCCCGGACCAGCCCGAATATATATTTTGGTATGTAATACACCATTAATCGTTTTCCACTCCAGGCTTAATTATGCAATGTCTTGATGTAGTATAACAATTCAATTTCGTTAAGTTACACCTGGTCAATCGCAGCAGAATATGTCATTTGTATTTCATTTTAAGTGCTCATCTGGTTGCCCCCGAAAAATATCCGCCAGATTACCGCTCTGCTGAACACGTCCTCTGTCGAGCTTGTGTTTTTCGAAGGCTGGCATCCATCAAAACTCAAACTAGGGTCAACTGCTTTATGCAATACTTTTGTCCAAATCTGTCCCATTTTTAGCTCTAAAATCACTCACTAAATCAGCTGAAAAGACTTGAATAAGTTTATGTTGATGATCAGTTTAGGAGAAAGCAGGCTCGTATAGAGACGTCATTGACACGGTGGGACTGTGGGTGGTTGTGGTAAGGGAGGCCGAATGGTGTCGACGGTGGGAAAGGAGGGTGCCGGGGGGGGGGGGGTGTTTCAACAAAAGGGCCTGATTCGGGTTCTTTCGTTTTGCAAGCGCTCGCGGTCGATCGTATCGTGTACTGTTCACGGCTCGAGTATTATTACTTTGTGTCCGTTGGGAATTTAAACTGGGACATATGCCGTTTCGAGAAATGGGTGGGCAGATGGATGGGCTGGCGAATGTGTTTGACTCGGGAGCCAACCCTGACCACTCCCTATAGCCATACCTGAAAGAAGAACCACAGGGACGCACTTAGGCTCCAGCCGCGAGGTTAGAGTTTGAGACGTCGATATGCTTATCGATGGACATGTAGACGAATATACGACCGTCTTTGTTACTGGCCAGTACTGGTCCGACACCGGTCGGCCATTCCTTGGGTGCTTCCACATAGCATCCCCAGTTTTACCTCAAGCTCGGGTGACTGAACAAAATCGAAGCTTTCAGGCATAAGAAGCTCTTACTGCACAGGTCTGGATGGCTCCTAACCTTGCAGCATCCTACCCATGAACGTATGACGTATTGGTGGCTGGTTGGTCTAGTGGCATGATTCTCGCTTTGGGTGCGAGAGGTCCCGGGTTCAATTCCCGGACCAGCCCGAATATATATTTTGGTATGTAATACACCATTAATCGTTTTCCCCTCCAGGCTTAATTATGCAATGTCTTGATGTAGTATAACAATTCGATTTCGTTAAGTTACACCTGGTCAATCGCAGCAGAATATGTCATTTGTATTTCATTTTAAGTGCTCATCTGGTTGCCCCCGAAAATATCGGCCAGATAACCGCTCTGCTGAACACGTCCTCTGTCGAGCTTGTGTTTTTCGAAGGCTGGCATTTATCAAAACTCAAACTAGGGTCAACTGCTTTATGCAATACTTTTGTCCAAATCTGTCCCATTTTTAGCTCTAAAATCACTCACTAAATCAGCTGAAAAGACTTGAATAAGTTTATGTTGATGATCAGTTTAGGAGAAAGCAGGCTCGTATAGAGACGTCATTGACACGGTGGGACCGTGGGTGGTTGTGGTAAGGGAGGCCGAATGGTGTCGACGGTGGGAAAGGAGGGTGCGGGGGGGGGGGGTGTTTCAACAAAAGGGCCTGATTCGGGTTCTTTCGTTTTGCAAGCGCTCGCGGTCGATCGTATCGTGTACTGTTGACGGCTCGAGTATTATTACTTTGTGTCCGTTGGGAATTTAAACTGGGACATATGCCGTTTCGAGAAATGGGTGGGCAGATGGATGGGCTGGCGAATGTGTTTGACTCGGGAGCCAACCCTGACCACTCCCTATAGCCATACCTGAAAGAAGAACCACAGGGACGCACTTAGGCTCCAGCCGCGAGGTTAGAGTTTGAGACGTCGATATGCTTATCGATGGACATGTAGACGAATATACGACCGTCTTTGTTACTGGCCAGTACTGGTCCGACACCGGTCGGCCATTCCTTTGGTGCTTCCACATAGCATCCCCTGTTTTACCTCAAGCTCGGGTGACTGAACAAAATCGATGCTTTCAGGCATAAGAAGCTCTTACTACACAGGTCTGGATGGCTCCTAACCTTGCAGCATTCTACCCATGAACGTATGACGTATTGGTGGCTGGTTGGTCTAGTGGCATGATTCTCGCTTTGGGTGCGAGAGGTCCCGGGTTCAATTCCCGGACCAGCCCGAATATATATTTTGGTATGTAATACACCATTAATCGTTTTCCCCTCCAGGCTTAATTATGCAATGTCTTGATGTAGTACAACAATTCAATTTCGTTAAGTTACACCTGGTCAATCGCAGCAGAATATGTCATTTGTATTTCATTTTGAATGCTCATCTGGTTGCCCCCGAAAAATATCCGCCAGATTACCGCTCTGCTGAACACGTCCTCTGTCGAGCTTGTGTTTTTCGAAGGCTGGCATCCATCAAAACTCAAACTAGGGTCAACTGCTTTATGCAATACTTTTGTCCAAATCTGTCCCATTTTTAGCTCTAAAATCACTCACTAAATCAGCTGAAAAGACTTGAATAAGTTTATGTTGATGATCAGTTTAGGAGAAAGCAGGCTCGTATAGAGAAGTCATTGACACGGTGGGACCGTGGGTGGTTGTGGTAAGGGAGGCCGAATGGTGTCGACGGTGGGAAAGGAGGGTGCCGGGGGGGGGGGGGGGGGTGTTTCAACAAAAGGGCCTGATTCGGGTTCTTTCGTTTTGCAAGCGCTCGCGGTCGATCGTATCGTGTACTGTTGACGGCTCGAGTATTATTACTTTGTGTCCGTTGGGAATTTAAACTGGGACATATGCCGTTTCGAGAAATGGGTGGGCAGATGGATGGGCTGGCGAATGTGTTTGACTCGGGAGCCAACCCTGACCACTCCCTATAGCCATACCTGAAAGAAGAACCACAGGGACGCACTTAGGCTCCAGCCGCGAGGTTAGAGTTTGAGACGTCGAAATGCTTATCGATGGACATGTAGACGAATATACGACAGTCTTTGTTACTGGCCAGTACTGGTCCGACACCGGTCGGCCATTCCTTGGGTGCTTCCACATAGCATCCCCTGATTTACCTCAAGCTCGGGTGACTGAACAAAATCGATGCTTTCAGGCATAAGAAGCTCTCACTACACAGGTCTGGATGGCTCCTAACCTTGCAGCATTCTACCCATGAACGTATGACGTATTGGTGGCTGGTTGGTCTAGTGGCATGATTCTCGCTTTGGGTGCGAGAGGTCCCGGGTTCAATTCCCGGACCAGCCCGAATATATATTTTGGTAAGTAATACACCATTAATCGTTTTCCCCTCCAGGCTTAATTATGCAATGTCTTGATGTAGTATAACAATTCAATTTCGTTAAGTTACACCTGGTCAATCGCAGCAGAATATGTCATTTGTATTTCATTTTAAGTGCTCATCTGGTTGCCCCCGAAAAATATCCGCCAGATTAACGCTCTGCTGAACACGTCCTCTGTCGAGCTTGTGTTTTTCGAAGGCTGGCATCCATCAAAACTCAAACTAGGGTCAACTGCTTTATGCAATACTTTTGTCCAAATCTGTCCCATTTTTAGCTCTAAAATCACTCACTAAATCAGCTGAAAAGACTTGAATAAGTTTATGTTGATGATAAGTTTAGGAGAAAGCAGGCTCGTATAGAGACGTCATTGACACGGTGGGACCGTGGGTGGTTGTGGTAAGGGAGGCCGAATGGTGTCGACGGTGGGAAAGGAGGGTGCCTGGGGGGGGGGGGGGGTGTTTCAACAAAAGGGCCTGATTCGGGATCTTTCGTTTTGCAAGCGCTCGCGGTCGATCGTATCGTGTACTGTTGACGGCTCGAGTATTATTACTTTGTGTCCGTTGGGAATTTAAACTGGGACATATGCCGTTTCGAGAAATGGGTGGGCAGATGGATGGGCTGGCGAATGTGTTTGACTCGGGAGCCAACCCTGACTACTCCCTATAGCCATACCTGAAAGAAGAACCACAGGGACGCACTTAGGCTCCAGCCGCGAGGTTAGAGTTTGAGACGTCGATATGCTTATCGATGGACATGTAGACGAATATACGACCGTCTTTGTTACTGGCCAGTACTGGTCCGACACCGGTCGGCCATTCCTTGGGTGCTTCCACATAGCATCCCCAGTTTTACCTCAAGCTCGGGTGACTGAACAAAATCGAAGCTTTCAGGCATAAGAAGCTCTTACTGCACAGGTCTGGATGGCTCCTAACCTTGCAGCATCCTACCCATGAACGTATGACGTATTGGTGGCTGGTTGGTCTAGTGGCATGATTCTCGCTTTGGGTGCGAGAGGTCCCGGGTTCAATTCCCGGACCAGCCCGAATATATATTTTGGTATGTAATACACCATTAATCGTTTTCCCCTCCAGGCTTAATTATGCAATGTCTTGATGTAGTATAACAATTCGATTTCGTTAAGTTACACCTGGTCAATCGCAGCAGAATATGTCATTTGTATTTCATTTTAAGTGCTCATCTGGTTGCCCCCGAAAATATCGGCCAGATTACCGCTCTGCTGAACACGTCCTCTGTCGAGCTTGTGTTTTTCGAAGGCTGGCATTTATCAAAACTCAAACTAGGGTCAACTGCTTTATGCAATACTTTTGTCCAAATCTGTCCCATTTTTAGCTCTAAAATCACTCACTAAATCAGCTGAAAAGACTTGAATAAGTTTATGTTGATGATCAGTTTAGGAGAAAGCAGGCTCGTATAGAGACGTCATTGACACGGTGGGACCGTGGGTGGTTGTGGTAAGGGAGGCCGAATGGTGTCGACGGTGGGAAAGGAGGGTGCGGGGGGGGGGGGGTGTTTCAACAAAAGGGCCTGATTCGGGTTCTTTCGTTTTGCAAGCGCTCGCGGTCGATCGTATCGTGTACTGTTGACGGCTCGAGTATTATTACTTTGTGTCCGTTGGGAATTTAAACTGGGACATATGCCGTTTCGAGAAATGGGTGGGCAGATGGATGGGCTGGCGAATGTGTTTGACTCGGGAGCCAACCCTGACCACTCCCTATAGCCATACCTGAAAGAAGAACCACAGGGACGCACTTAGGCTCCAGCCGCGAGGTTAGAGTTTGAGACGTCGATATGCTTATCGATGGACATGTAGACGAATATACGACAGTCTTTGTTACTGGCCAGTACTGGTCCGACACCGGTCGGCCATTCCTTGGGTGCTTCCACATAGCATCCCCTGTTTTACCTCAAGCTCGGGTGACTGAACAAAATCGATGCTTTCAGGCATAAGAAGCTCTCACTACACAGGTCTGGATGGCTCCTAACCTTGCAGCATTCTACCCATGAACGTATGACGTATTGGTGGCTGGTTGGTCTAGTGGCATGATTCTCACTTTGGGTGCGAGAGGTCCCGGGTTCAATTCCCGGACCAGCCCGAATATATATTTTGGTATGTAATACACCATTAATGGTTTTCCCCTCCAGGCTTAATTATGCAATGTCTTGATGTAGTATAACAATTCAATTTCGTTAAGTTACACCTGGTCAATCGCAGCAGAATATGTCATTTGTATTTCATTTTGAATGCTCATCTGGTTGCCCCCGAAAAATATCCGCCAAATTACCGCTCTGCTGAACACGTCCTCTGTCGATCTTGTGTTTTTCGAAGGCTGGCATCCATCAAAACTCAAACTAGGGTCAACTGCTTTATGCAATACTTTTGTCCAAATCTGTCCCATTTTTAGCTCTAAAATCACTCACTAAATCAGCTGAAAAGACTTGAATAAGTTTATGTTGATGATCAGTTTAGGAGAAAGCAGGCTCGTATAGAGACGTCATTGACACGGTGGGACCGTGGGTGGTTGTGGTAAGGGAGGCCGAATGGTGTCGACGGTGGGAAAGGAGGGTGCCGGGGGGGGGGGGGGGTGTTTCAACAAAAGGGCCTGATTCGGGTTCTTTCGTTTTGCAAGCGCTCGCGGTCGATCGTATCGTGTACTGTTGACGGCTCGAGTATTATTACTTTGTGTCCGTTGGGAATTTAAACTGGGACATATGCCGTTTCAAGAAATGGGTGGGCAGATGGATGGGCTGGCGAATGTGTTTGACTCGGGAGCCAACCCTGACCACTCCCTATAGCCATACCTGAAAGAAGAACCACAGGGACGCACTTAGGCTCCAGCCGCGAGGTTAGAGTTTGAGACGTCGATATGCTTATCGATGGACATGTAGACGAATATACGACAGTCTTTGTTACTGGCCAGTACTGGTCCGACACCGGTCCGCCATTCCTTGGGTGCTTCCATATAGCATCCCCTGTTTTACCTCAAGCTCGGGTGACTGAACAAAATCGATGCTTTCAGGCATAAGAAGCTCTTACTACACAGGTCTGGATGGCTCCTAACCTTGCAGCATTCTACCCATGAACGTATGACGTATTGGTGGCTGGTTGGTCTAGTGGCATGATTCTCGCTTTGGGTGCGAGAGGTCCCGGGTTCAATTCCCGGACCAGCTCGAATATATATTTTGGTATGTAATACACCATTAATGGTTTTCCCCTCCAGGCTTAATTATGCAATTTCTTGATGTAGTATAACAATTCAATTTCGTTAAGTTACACCTGGTCAATCGCAGCAGAATATGTCATTTGTATTTCATTTTGAATGCTCATCTGGTTGCCCCCGAAAAATATCCGCCAGATTACCGCTCTGCTGAACACGTCCTCTGTCGAGCTTGTGTTTTTCGAAGGCTGGCATCCATCAAAACTCAAACTAGGGTCAACTGCTTTATGCAATACTTTTGTCCAAATCTGTCCCATTTTTAGCTCTAAAATCACTCACTAAATCAGCTGAAAAGACTTGAATAAGTTTATGTTGATGATCAGTTTAGGAGAAAGCAGGCTCGTATAGAGACGTCATTGACACGGTGGGACCGTGGGTGGTTGTTGGAAGGGAGGCCGAATGGTGTCGACGGTGGGAAAGGAGGGTGCCGGGGGGGGGGGGGGGGTGTTTCAACAAAAGGGCCTGATTCGGGTTCTTTCGTTTTGCAAGCGCTCGCGGTCGATCGTATCGTGTACTGTTCACGGCTCGAGTATTATTACTTTGTGTCCGTTGGGAATTTAAACTGGGACATATGCCGTTTCGAGAAATGGGTGGGCAGATGGATGGGCTGGCGAATGTGTTTGACTCGGGAGCCAACCCTGACCACTCCCTATAGCCATACCTGAAAGAAGAACCACAGGGACGCACTTAGGCTCCAGCCGCGAGGTTAGAGTTTGAGACGTCGATATGCTTATCGATGGACATGTAGACGAATATACGACCGTCTTTGTTACTGGCCAGTACTGGTCCGACACCGGTCGGCCATTCCTTGGGTGCTTCCACATAGCATCCCCAGTTTTACCTCAAGCTCGGGTGACTGAACAAAATCGAAGCTTTCAGGCATAAGAAGCTCTTACTGCACAGGTCTGGATGGCTCCTAACCTTGCAGCATCCTACCCATGAACGTATGACGTATTGGTGGCTGGTTGGTCTAGTGGCATGATTCTCGCTTTGGGTGCGAGAGGTCCCGGGTTCAATTCCCGGACTAGCCCGAATATATATTTTGGTATGTAATACACCATTAATCGTTTTCCCCTCCAGGCTTAATTATGCAATGTCTTGATGTAGTATAACAATTCGATTTCGTTAAGTTACACCTGGTCAATCGCAGCAGAATATGTCATTTGTATTTCATTTTAAGTGCTCATCTGGTTGCCCCCGAAAATATCGGCCAGATTACCGCTCTGCTGAACACGTCCTCTGTCGAGCTTGTGTTTTTCGAAGGCTGGCATCCATCAAAACTCAAACTAGGGTCAACTGCTTTATGCAATACTTTTGTCCAAATCTGTCCCATTTTTAGCTCTAAAATCACTCACTAAATCAGCTGAAAAGACTTGAATAAGTTTATGTTGATGATAAGTTTAGGAGAAAGCAGGCTCGTATAGAGACGTCATTGACACGGTGGGACCGTGGGTGGTTGTGGTAAGGGAGGCCGAATGGTGTCGACGGTGGGAAAGGAGGGTGCGGGGGGGGGGGTGTTTTTAACAAAAGGGCCTGATTCGGGTTCTTTCGTTTTGCAAGCGCTCGCGGTCGATCGTATCGTGTACTGTTGACGGCTCGAGTATTATTACTTTGTGTCCGTTGGGAATTTAAACTGGGACATATGCCGTTTCGAGAAATGGGTGGGCAGATGGATGGGCTGGCGAATGTGTTTGACTCGGGAGCCAACCCTGACCACTCCCTATAGCCATACCTGAAAGAAGAACCACAGGGACGCACTTAGGCTCCAGCCGCGAGGTTAGAGTTTGAGACGTCGATATGCTTATCGATGGACATGTAGACGAATATACGACAGTCTTTGTTACTGGCCAGTACTGGTCCGACACCGGTCGGCCATTCCTTGGGTGCTTCCACATAGCATCCCCTGTTTTACCTCAAGCTCGGGTGACTGAACAAAATCGATGCTTTCAGGCATAAGAAGCTCTCACTACACAGGTCTGGATGGCTCCTAACCTTGCAGCATTCTACCCATGAACGTATGACGTATTGGTGGCTGGTTGGTCTAGTGGCATGATTCTCACTTTGGGTGCGAGAGGTCCCGGGTTCAATTCCCGGACCAGCCCGAATATATATGTTGGTATGTAATACACCATTAATGGTTTTCCCCTCCAGGCTTAATTATGCAATGTCTTGATGTAGTATAACAATTCAATTTCGTTAAGTTACACCTGGTCAATCGCAGCAGAATATGTCATTTGTATTTCATTTTGAATGCTCATCTGGTTGCCCCCGAAAAATATCCGCCAAATTACCGCTCTGCTGAACACGTCCTCTGTCGATCTTGTGTTTTTCGAAGGCTGGCATCCATCAAAACTCAAACTAGGGTCAACTGCTTTATGCAATACTTTTGTCCAAATCTGTCCCATTTTTAGCTCTAAAATCACTCACTAAATCAGCTGAAAAGACTTGAATAAGTTTATGTTGATGATCAGTTTAGGAGAAAGCAGGCTCGTATAGAGACGTCATTGACACGGTGGGACCGTGGGTGGTTGTGGTAAGGGAGGCCGAATGGTGTCGACGGTGGGAAAGGAGGGTGCCGGGGGGGGGGGGGGGGTGTTTCAACAAAAGGGCCTGATTCGGGTTCTTTCGTTTTGCAAGCGCTCGCGGTCGATCGTATCGTGTACTGTTGACGGCTCGAGTATTATTACTTTGTGTCCGTTGGGAATTTAAACTGGGACATATGCCGTTTCGAGAAATGGGTGGGCAGATGGATGGGCTGGCGAATGTGTTTGACTCGGGAGCCAACCCTGACCACTCCCTATAGCCATACCTGAAAGAAGAACCACAGGGACGCACTTAGGCTCCAGCCGCGAGGTTAGAGTTTGAGACGTCGATATGCTTATCGATGGACATGTAGACGAATATACGACAGTCTTTGTTACTGGCCAGTACTGGTCCGACACCGGTCCGCCATTCCTTGGGTGCTTCCATATAGCATCCCCTGTTTTACCTCAAGCTCGGGTGACTGAACAAAATCGATGCTTTCAGGCATAAGAAGCTCTTACTACACAGGTCTGGATGGCTCCTAACCTTGCAGCATTCTACCCATGAACGTATGACGTATTGGTGGCTGGTTGGTCTAGTGGCATGATTCTCGCTTTGGGTGCGAGAGGTCCCGGGTTCAATTCCCGGACCAGCTCGAATATATATTTTGGTATGTAATACACCATTAATGGTTTTCCCCTCCAGGCTTAATTATGCAATTTCTTGATGTAGTATAACAATTCAATTTCGTTAAGTTACACCTGGTCAATCGCAGCAGAATATGTCATTTGTATTTCATTTTGAATGCTCATCTGGTTGCCCCCGAAAAATATCCGCCAGATTACCGCTCTGCTGAACACGTCCTCTGTCGAGCTTGTGTTTTTCGAAGGCTGGCATCCATCAAAACTCAAACTAGGGTCAACTGCTTTATGCAATACTTTTGTCCAAATCTGTCCCATTTTTAGCTCTAAAATCACTCACTAAATCAGCTGAAAAGACTTGAATAAGTTTATGTTGATGATCAGTTTAGGAGAAAGCAGGCTCGTATAGAGACGTCATTGACACGGTGGGACCGTGGGTGGTTGTTGGAAGGGAGGCCGAATGGTGTCGACGGTGGGAAAGGAGGGTGCCGGGGGGGGGGGGGTGTTTCAACAAAAGGGCCTGATTCGGGTTCTTTCGTTTTGCAAGCGCTCGCGGTCGATCGTATCGTGTACTGTTCACGGCTCGAGTATTATTACTTTGTGTCCGTTGGGAATTTAAACTGGGACATATGCCGTTTCGAGAAATGGGTGGGCAGATGGATGGGCTGGCGAATGTGTTTGACTCGGGAGCCAACCCTGACCACTCCCTATAGCCATACCTGAAAGAAGAACCACAGGGACGCACTTAGGCTCCAGCCGCGAGGTTAGAGTTTGAGACGTCGATATGCTTATCGATGGACATGTAGACGAATATACGACCGTCTTTGTTACTGGCCAGTACTGGTCCGACACCGGTCGGCCATTCCTTGGGTGCTTCCACATAGCATCCCCAGTTTTACCTCAAGCTCGGGTGACTGAACAAAATCGAAGCTTTCAGGCATAAGAAGCTCTTACTGCACAGGTCTGGATGGCTCCTAACCTTGCAGCATCCTACCCATGAACGTATGACGTATTGGTGGCTGGTTGGTCTAGTGGCATGATTCTCGCTTTGGGTGCGAGAGGTCCCGGGTTCAATTCCCGGACTAGCCCGAATATATATTTTGGTATGTAATACACCATTAATCGTTTTCCCCTCCAGGCTTAATTATGCAATGTCTTGATGTAGTATAACAATTCGATTTCGTTAAGTTACACCTGGTCAATCGCAGCAGAATATGTCATTTGTATTTCATTTTAAGTGCTCATCTGGTTGCCCCCGAAAATATCGGCCAGATTACCGCTCTGCTGAACACGTCCTCTGTCGAGCTTGTGTTTTTCGAAGGCTGGCATCCATCAAAACTCAAACTAGGGTCAACTGCTTTATGCAATACTTTTGTCCAAATCTGTCCCATTTTTAGCTCTAAAATCACTCACTAAATCAGCTGAAAAGACTTGAATAAGTTTATGTTGATGATCAGTTTAGGAGAAAGCAGGCTCGTACAGAGACGTCATTGACACGGTGGGACCGTGGATGGTTGTTGGAAGGGAGGCCGAATGGTGTCGACGGTGGGAAAGTAGGGTGCCGGGGGGGGGGGGTGTTTCAACAAAAGGGCCTGATTCGGGTTCTTTCGTTTTGCAAGCGCTCGCGGTCGATCGTATCGTGTACTGTTGACGGCTCGAGTATTATTACTTTGTGTCCGTTGGGAATTTAAACTGGGACATATGCCGTTTCGAGAAATGGGTGGGCAGATGGATGGGCTGGCGAATGTGTTTGACTCGGGAGCCAACCCTGACCACTCCCTATAGCCATACCTGAAAGAAGAACCACAGGGACGCACTTAGGCTCCAGCCGCGAGGTTAGAGTTTGAGACGTCGATATGCTTATCGATGGACATGTAGACGAATATACGACCGTCTTTGTTACTGGCCAGTACTGGTCCGACACGGGTCGGCCATTCCTTGGGTGCTTCCACATAGCATCCCCTGTTTTACCTCAAGCTCGGGTGACTGAACAAAATCGAAGCTTTCAGGCATAAGAAGCTCTTACTGCACAGGTCTGGATGGCTCCTAACCTTGCAGCATCCTATCCATGAACGTATGACGTATTGGTGGCTGGTTGGTCTAGTGGCATGATTCTCGCATTGGGTGCGAGAGGTCCCGGGTTCAATTCCCGGACCAGCCCGAATATATATTTTGGTATGTAATACACCATTAATCGTTTTCCCCTCCAGGCTTAATTATGCAATGTCTTGATGTAGTACAACAATTCAATTTCGTTAAGTTACACCTGGTCAATCGCAGCAGAATATGTCATTTGTATTTCATTTTGAATGCTCATCTGGTTGCCCCCGAAAAATATCCGCCAGATTACCGCTCTGCTGAACACGTCCTCTGTCGAGCTTGTGTTTTTCGAAGGCTGGCATCCATCAAAACTCAAACTAGGGTCAACTGCTTTATGCAATACTTTTGTCCAAATCTGTCCCATTTTTAGCTCTAAAATCACTCACTAAATCAGCTGAAAAGACTTGAATAAGTTTATGTTGATGATCACTTTAGGAGAAAGCAGGCTCGTACAGAGACGTCATTGACACGGTGGGACCGTGGATGGTTGTTGGAAGGGAGGCCGAATGGTGTCGACGGTGGGAAAGTAGGGTGCCGGGGGGGGGGGGGGGGTGTTTCAACAAAAGGGCCTGATTCGGGTTCTTTCGTTTTGCAAGCGCTCGCGGTCGATCGTATCGTGTACTGTTGACGGCTCGAGTATTATTACTTTGTGTCCGTTGGGAATTTAAACTGGGACATATGCCGTTTCGAGAAATGGGTGGGCAGATGGATGGGCTGGCGAATGTGTTTGACTCGGGAGCCAACCCTGACCACTCCCTATAGCCATACCTGAAAGAAGAACCACAGGGACGCACTTAGGCTCCAGCCGCGAGGTTAGAGTTTGAGACGTCGAAATGCTTATCGATGGACATGTAGACGAATATACGACAGTCTTTGTTACTGGCCAGTACTGGTCCGACACCGGTCGGCCATTCCTTGGGTGCTTCCACATAGCATCCCCTGTTTTACCTCAAGCTCGGGTGACTGAACAAAATCGATGCTTTCAGGCATAAGAAGCTCTCACTACACATGTCTGGATGGCTCCTAACCTTGCAGCATTCTACCCATGAACGTATGACGTATTGGTGGCTGGTTGGTCTAGTGGCATGATTCTCGCTTTGGGTGCGAGAGGTCCCGGGTTCAATTCCCGGACCAGCCCGAATATATATTTTGGTATGTAATACACCATTAATCGTTTTCCCCTCCAGGCTTAATTATGCAATGTCTTGATGTAGTATAACAATTCAATTTCGTTAAGTTACACCTGGTCAATCGCAGCAGAATATGTCATTTGTATTTCATTTTGAATGCTCATCTGGTTGCCCCCGAAAAATATCCGCCAGATTACCGCTCTGCTGAACACGTCCTCTGTCGAGCTTGTGTTTTTCAAAGGCTGGCATCCATCAAAACTCAAACTAGGGTCAACTGCTTTATGCAATACTTTTGTCCAAATCTGTACCATTTTTAGCTCTAAAATCACTCACTAAATCAGCTGAAAAGACTTGAATAAGTTTATGTTGATGATCAGTTTAGGAGAAAGCAGGCTCGTATAGAGACGTCATTGACACGGTGGGACCGTGGGTGGTTGTGGTAAGGGAGGCCGAATGGTGTCGACGGTGGGAAAGGAGTGTGCCGGGGGGGGGGGGGGCGTGTTTCAACAAAAGGGCCTGATTCGGGTTCTTTCGTTTTGCAAGCGCTCGCGGTCGATCGTATCGTGTACTGTTGACGGCTCGAGTATTATTACTTTGTGTCCGTTGGGAATTTAAACTGGGACATATGCCGTTTCGAGAAATGGGTGGGCAGATGGATGGGCTGGCGAATGTGTTTGACTCGGGAGCCAACCCTGACCACTCCCTATAGCCATACCTGAAAGAAGAACCACAGGGACGCACTTAGGCTCCAGCCGCGAGGTTAGAGTTTGAGACGTCGATATGCTTATCGATGGACATGTAGACGAATATACGACCGTCTTTGTTACTGGCCAGTACTGGTCCGACACGGGTCGGCCATTCCTTGGGTGCTTCCACATAGCATCCCCTGTTTTACCTCAAGCTCGGGTGACTGAACAAAATCGAAGCTTTCAGGCATAAGAAGCTCTTACTGCACAGGTCTGGATGGCTCCTAACCTTGCAGCATCCTATCCATGAACGTATGACGTATTGGTGGCTGGTTGGTCTAGTGGCATGATTCTCGCTTTGGGTGCGAGAGGTCCCGGGTTCAATTCCCGGACCAGCCCGAATATATATTTTGGTATGTAATACACCATTAATCGTTTTCCCCTCCAGGCTTAATTATGCAATGTCTTGATGTAGTACAACAATTCAATTTCGTTAAGTTACACCTGGTCAATCGCAGCAGAATATGTCATTTGTATTTCATTTTGAATGCTCATCTGGTTGCCCCCGAAAAATATCCGCCAGATTACCGCTCTGCTGAACACGTCCTCTGTCGAGCTTGTGTTTTTCGAAGGCTGGCATCCATCAAAACTCAAACTAGGGTCAACTGCTTTATGCAATACTTTTGTCCAAATCTGTCCCATTTTTAGCTCTAAAATCACTCACTAAATCAGCTGAAAAGACTTGAATAAGTTTATGTTGATGATCACTTTAGGAGAAAGCAGGCTCGTACAGAGACGTCATTGACACGGTGGGACCGTGGATGGTTGTTGGAAGGGAGGCCGAATGGTGTCGACGGTGGGAAAGTAGGGTGCCGGGGGGGGGGGGGGGGGGGTGTTTCAACAAAAGGGCCTGATTCGGGTTCTTTCGTTTTGCAAGCGCTCGCGGTCGATCGTATCGTGTACTGTTGACGGCTCGAGTATTATTACTTTGTGTCCGTTGGGAATTTAAACTGGGACATATGCCGTTTCGAGAAATGGGTGGGCAGATGGATGGGCTGGCGAATGTGTTTGACTCGGGAGCCAACCCTGACCACTCCCTATAGCCATACCTGAAAGAAGAACCACAGGGACGCACTTAGGCTCCAGCCGCAAGGTTAGAGTTTGAGACGTCGATATGCTTATCGATGGACATGTAGACGAATATACGACCGTCTTTGTTACTGGCCAGTACTGGTCCGACACCGGTCGGCCATTCCTTGGGTGCTTCCACATAGCATCCCCTGTTTTACCTCAAGCTCGGGTGACTGAACAAAATCGATGCTTTCAGGCATAAGAAGCTCTTACTACACAGGTCTGGATGGCTCCTAACCTTGCAGCATTCTACCCATGAACGTATGACGTATTGGTGGCTGGTTGGTCTAGTGGCATGATTCTCGCTTTGGGTGCGAGAGGTCCCGGGATCAATTCCCGGACCAGCCCGAATATATATTTTGGTATGTAATACACCATTAATCGTTTTCCCCTCCAGGCTTAATTATGCAATGTCTTGATGTAGTACAACAATTCAATTTCGTTAAGTTACACCTGGTCAATCGCAGCAGAATATGTCATTTGTATTTCATTTTGAATGCTCATCTGGTTGCCCCCGAAAAATATCCGCCAGATTACCGCTCTGCTGAACACGTCCTCTGTCGAGCTTGTGTTTTTCGAAGGCTGGCATCCATCAAAACTCAAACTAGGGTCAACTGCTTTATGCAATACTTTTGTCCAAATCTGTCCCATTTTTAGCTCTAAAATCACTCACTAAATCAGCTGAAAAGACTTGAATAAGTTTATGTTGATGATCAGTTTAGGAGAAAGCAGGCTCGTACAGAGACGTCATTGACACGGTGGGACCGTGGATGGTTGTTGGAAGGGAGGCCGAATGGTGTCGACGGTGGGAAAGTAGGCTGCCGGGGGGGGGGGGGGGGGGGTGTTTCAACAAAAGGGCCTGATTCGGGTTCTTTCGTTTTGCAAGCGCTCGCGGTCGATCGTATCGTGTACTGTTGACGGCTCGAGTATTATTACTTTGTGTCCGTTGGGAATTTAAACTGGGACATATGCCGTTTCGAGAAATGGGTGGGCAGATGGATGGGCTGGCGAATGTGTTTGACTCGGGAGCCAACCCTGACCACTCCCTATAGCCATACCTGAAAGAAGAACCACAGGGACGCACTTAGGCTCCAGCCGCGAGGTTAGAGTTTGAGACGTCGATATGCTTATCGATGGACATGTAGACGAATATACGACCGTCTTTGTTACTGGCCAGTACTGGTCCGACACGGGTCGGCCATTCCTTGGGTGCTTCCACATAGCATCCCCTGTTTTACCTCAAGCTCGGGTGACTGAACAAAATCGAAGCTTTCAGGCATAAGAAGCTCTTACTGCACAGGTCTGGATGGCTCCTAACCTTGCAGCATCCTATCCATGAACGTATGACGTATTGGTGGCTGGTTGGTCTAGTGGCATGATTCTCGCTTTGGGTGCGAGAGGTCCCGGGTTCAATTCCCGGACCAGCCCGAATATATATTTTGGTATGTAATACACCATTAATCGTTTTCCCCTCCAGGCTTAATTATGCAATGTCTTGATGTAGTACAACAATTCAATTTCGTTAAGTTACACCTGGTCAATCGCAGCAGAATATGTCATTTGTATTTCATTTTGAATGCTCATCTGGTTGCCCCCGAAAAATATCCGCCAGATTACCGCTCTGCTGAACACGTCCTCTGTCGAGCTTGTGTTTTTCGAAGGCTGGCATCCATCAAAACTCAAACTAGGGTCAACTGCTTTATGCAATACTTTTGTCCAAATCTGTCCCATTTTTAGCTCTAAAATCACTCACTAAATCAGCTGAAAAGACTTGAATAAGTTTATGTTGATGATCAGTTTAGGAGAAAGCAGGCTCGTACAGAGACGTCATTGACACGGTGGGACCGTGGATGGTTGTTGGAAGGGAGGCCGAATGGTGTCGACGGTGGGAAAGTAGGGTGCCGGGGGGGGGGGGGGGGTGTTTCAACAAAAGGGCCTGATTCGGGTTCTTTCGTTTTGCAAGCGCTCGCGGTCGATCGTATCGTGTACTGTTGACGGCTCGAGTATTATTACTTTGTGTCCGTTGGGAATTTAAACTGGGACATATGCCGTTTCGAGAAATGGGTGGGCAGATGGATGGGCTGGCGAATGTGTTTGACTCGGGAGCCAACCCTGACCACTCCCTATAGCCATACCTGAAAGAAGAACCACAGGGACGCACTTAGGCTCCAGCCGCAAGGTTAGAGTTTGAGACGTCGATATGCTTATCGATGGACATGTAGACGAATATACGACCGTCTTTGTTACTGGCCAGTACTGGTCCGACACCGGTCGGCCATTCCTTGGGTGCTTCCACATAGCATCCCCTGTTTTACCTCAAGCTCGGGTGACTGAACAAAATCGATGCTTTCAGGCATAAGAAGCTCTTACTACACAGGTCTGGATGGCTCCTAACCTTGCAGCATTCTACCCATGAACGTATGACGTATTGGTGGCTGGTTGGTCTAGTGGCATGATTCTCGCTTTGGGTGCGAGAGGTCCCGGGATCAATTCCTGGACCAGCCCGAATATATATTTTGGTATGTAATACACCATTAATCGTTTTCCCCTCCAGGCTTAATTATGCAATGTCTTGATGTAGTACAACAATTCAATTTCGTTAAGTTACACCTGGTCAATCGCAGCAGAATATGTCATTTGTATTTCATTTTGAATGCTCATCTGGTTGCCCCCGAAAAATATCCGCCAGATTACCGCTCTGCTGAACACGTCCTCTGTCGAGCTTGTGTTTTTCGAAGGCTGGCATCCATCAAAACTCAAACTAGGGTCAACTGCTTTATGCAATACTTTTGTCCAAATCTGTCCCATTTTTAGCTCTAAAATCACTCACTAAATCAGCTGAAAAGACTTGAATAAGTTTATGTTGATGATAAGTTTAGGAGAAAGCAGGCTCGTATAGAGACGTCATTGACACGGTGGGACCGTGGGTGGTTGTGGTAAGGGAGGCCGAATGGTGTCGACGGTGGGAAAGGAGGGTGCCTGGGGGGGGGGGGGGGGGGGTGTTTCAACAAAAGGGCCTGATTCGGGATCTTTCGTTTTGCAAGCGCTCGCGGTCGATCGTATCGTGTACTGTTGACGGCTCGAGTATTATTACTTTGTGTCCGTTGGGAATTTAAACTGGGACATATGCCGTTTCGAGAAATGGGTGGGCAGATGGATGGGCTGGCGAATGTGTTTGACTCGGGAGCCAACCCTGACCACTCCCTATAGCCATACCTGAAAGAAGAACCACAGGGACGCACTTAGGCTCCAGCCGCAAGGTTAGAGTTTGAGACGTCGATATGCTTATCGATGGACATGTAGACGAATATACGACCGTCTTTGTTACTGGCCAGTACTGGTCCGACACCGGTCGGCCATTCCTTGGGTGCTTCCACATAGCATCCCCTGTTTTACCTCAAGCTCGGGTGACTGAACAAAATCGATGCTTTCAGGCATAAGAAGCTCTTACTACACAGGTCTGGATGGCTCCTAACCTTGCAGCATTCTACCCATGAACGTATGACGTATTGGTGGCTGGTTGGTCTAGTGGCATGATTCTCGCTTTGGGTGCGAGAGGTCCCGGGATCAATTCCCGGACCAGCCCGAATATATATTTTGGTATGTAATACACCATTAATCGTTTTCCCCTCCAGGCTTAATTATGCAATGTCTTGATGTAGTACAACAATTCAATTTCGTTAAGTTACACCTGGTCAATCGCAGCAGAATATGTCATTTGTATTTCATTTTGAATGCTCATCTGGTTGCCCCCGAAAAATATCCGCCAGATTACCGCTCTGCTGAACACGTCCTCTGTCGAGCTTGTGTTTTTCGAAGGCTGGCATCCATCAAAACTCAAACTAGGGTCAACTGCTTTATGCAATACTTTTGTCCAAATCTGTCCCATTTTTAGCTCTAAAATCACTCACTAAATCAGCTGAAAAGACTTGAATAAGTTTATGTTGATGATAAGTTTAGGAGAAAGCAGGCTCGTATAGAGACGTCATTGACATGGTGGGACCGTGGGTGGTTGTGGTAAGGGAGGCCGAATGGTGTCGACGGTGGGAAAGGAGGGTGCCTGGGGGGGGGGGGGGGTGTTTCAACAAAAGGGCCTGATTCGGGATCTTTCGTTTTGCAAGCGCTCGCGGTCGATCGTATCGTGTACTGTTGACGGCTCGAGTATTATTACTTTGTGTCCGTTGGGAATTTAAACTGGGACATATGCCGTTTCGAGAAATGGGTGGGCAGATGGATGGGCTGGCGAATGTGTTTGACTCGGGAGCCAACCCTGACCACTCCCTATAGCCATACCTGAAAGAAGAACCACAGGGACGCACTTAGGCTCCAGCCGCGAGGTTAGAGTTTGAGACGTCGATATGCTTATCGATGGACATGTAGACGAATATACGACCGTCTTTGTTACTGGCCAGTACTGGTCCGACACCGGTCGGCCATTCCTTGGGTGCTTACACATAGCATCCCCTGTTTTACCTCAAGCTCGGGTGACTGAACAAAATCGATGCTTTCAGGCATAAGAAGCTTTTACTACACAGGTCTGGATGGCTCCTAACCTTGCAGCATTCTACCCATGAACGTATGACGTATTGGTGGCTGGTTGGTCTAGTGGCATGATTCTCGCTTTGGGTGCGAGAGGTCCCGGGTTCAATTCCCGGACTAGCCCGAATATATATTTTGGTATGTAATACACCATTAATCGTTTTCCCCTCCAGGCTTAATTATGCAATGTCTTGATGTAGTATAACAATTCAATTTCGTTAAGTTACACCTGGTCAATCGCAGCAGAATATGTCATTTGTATTTCATTTTAAGTGCTCATCTGGTTGCCCCCGAAAAATATCCGCCAGATTACCGCTCTGCTGAACACGTCCTCTGTCGAGCTTGTGTTTTTCGAAGGCTGGCATTCATCAAAACTCAAACTAGGGTCAACTGCTTTATGCAATACTTTTGTCCAAATCTGTCCCATTTTTAGCTCTAAAATCACTCACTAAATCAGCTGAAAAGACTTGAATAAGTTTATGTTGATGATCAGTTTAGGAGAAAGCAGGCTCGTATAGAGACGTCATTGACACGGTGGGACTGTGGGTGGTTGTGGTAAGGGAGGCCGAATGGTGTCGACGGTGGGAAAGGAGGGTGCCGGGGGGGGGGGGGGGGTGTTTCAACAAAAGGGCCTGATTCGGGATCTTTCGTTTTGCAAGCGCTCGCGGTCGATCGTATCGTGTACTGTTGACGGCTCGAGTATTATTACTTTGCGTCCGTTGGGAATTTAAACTGGGACATATGCCGTTTCGAGAAATGGGTGGGCAGATGGATGGGCTGGCGAATGTGTTTGACTCGGGAGCCAACCATGACCACTCCCTATAGCCATACCTGAAAGAAGAACCACAGGGACGCACTTAGGCTCCAGCCGCAAGGTTAGAGTTTGAGACGTCGATATGCTTATCGATGGACATGTAGACGAATATACGACCGTCTTTGTTACTGGCCAGTACTGGTCCGACACCGGTCGGCCATTCCTTGGGTGCTTCCACATAGCATCCCCTGTTTTACCTCAAGCTCGGGTGACTGAACAAAATCGATGCTTTCAGGCATAAGAAGCTCTTACTACACAGGTCTGGATGGCTCCTAACCTTGCAGCATTCTACCCATGAACGTATGACGTATTGGTGGCTGGTTGGTCTAGTGGCATGATTCTCGCTTTGGGTGCGAGAGGTCCCGGGATCAATTCCCGGACCAGCCCGAATATATATTTTGGTATGTAATACACCATTAATCGTTTTCCCCTCCAGGCTTAATTATGCAATGTCTTGATGTAGTACAACAATTCAATTTCGTTAAGTTACACCTGGTCAATCGCAGCAGAATATGTCATTTGTATTTCATTTTGAATGCTCATCTGGTTGCCCCCGAAAAATATCCGCCAGATTACCGCTCTGCTGAACACGTCCTCTGTCGAGCTTGTGTTTTTCGAAGGCTGGCATCCATCAAAACTCAAACTAGGGTCAACTGCTTTATGCAATACTTTTGTCCAAATCTGTCCCATTTTTAGCTCTAAAATCACTCACTAAATCAGCTGAAAAGACTTGAATAAGTTTATGTTGATGATAAGTTTAGGAGAAAGCAGGCTCGTATAGAGACGTCATTGACATGGTGGGACCGTGGGTGGTTGTGGTAAGGGAGGCCGAATGGTGTCGACGGTGGGAAAGGAGGGTGCCTGGGGGGGGGGGGGGTGTTTCAACAAAAGGGCCTGATTCGGGATCTTTCGTTTTGCAAGCGCTCGCGGTCGATCGTATCGTGTACTGTTGACGGCTCGAGTATTATTACTTTGTGTCCGTTGGGAATTTAAACTGGGACATATGCCGTTTCGAGAAATGGGTGGGCAGATGGATGGGCTGGCGAATGTGTTTGACTCGGGAGCCAACCCTGACCACTCCCTATAGCCATACCTGAAAGAAGAACCACAGGGACGCACTTAGGCTCCAGCCGCGAGGTTAGAGTTTGAGACGTCGATATGCTTATCGATGGACATGTAGACGAATATACGACCGTCTTTGTTACTGGCCAGTACTGGTCCGACACCGGTCGGCCATTCCTTGGGTGCTTACACATAGCATCCCCTGTTTTACCTCAAGCTCGGGTGACTGAACAAAATCGATGCTTTCAGGCATAAGAAGCTTTTACTACACAGGTCTGGATGGCTCCTAACCTTGCAGCATTCTACCCATGAACGTATGACGTATTGGTGGCTGGTTGGTCTAGTGGCATGATTCTCGCTTTGGGTGCGAGAGGTCCCGGGTTCAATTCCCGGACTAGCCCGAATATATATTTTGGTATGTAATACACCATTAATCGTTTTCCCCTCCAGGCTTAATTATGCAATGTCTTGATGTAGTATAACAATTCAATTTCGTTAAGTTACACCTGGTCAATCGCAGCAGAATATGTCATTTGTATTTCATTTTAAGTGCTCATCTGGTTGCCCCCGAAAAATATCCGCCAGATTACCGCTCTGCTGAACACGTCCTCTGTCGAGCTTGTGTTTTTCGAAGGCTGGCATTCATCAAAACTCAAACTAGGGTCAACTGCTTTATGCAATACTTTTGTCCAAATCTGTCCCATTTTTAGCTCTAAAATCACTCACTAAATCAGCTGAAAAGACTTGAATAAGTTTATGTTGATGATCAGTTTAGGAGAAAGCAGGCTCGTATAGAGACGTCATTGACACGGTGGGACTGTGGGTGGTTGTGGTAAGGGAGGCCGAATGGTGTCGACGGTGGGAAAGGAGGGTGCCGGGGGGGGGGGGGGGGGGGTGTTTCAACAAAAGGGCCTGATTCGGGATCTTTCGTTTTGCAAGCGCTCGCGGTCGATCGTATCGTGTACTGTTGACGGCTCGAGTATTATTACTTTGCGTCCGTTGGGAATTTAAACTGGGACATATGCCGTTTCGAGAAATGGGTGGGCAGATGGATGGGCTGGCGAATGTGTTTGACTCGGGAGCCAACCATGACCACTCCCTATAGCCATACCTGAAAGAAGAACCACAGGGACGCACTTAGGCTCCAGCCGCGAGGTTAGAGTTTGAGACGTCGATATGCTTATCGATGGACATGTAGACGAATATACGACCGTCTTTGTTACTGGCCAGTACTGGTCCGACACCGGTCGGCCATTCCTTTGGTGCTTCCACATAGCATCCCCTGTTTTACCTCAAGCTCGGGTGACTGAACAAAATCGATGCTTTCAGGCATAATAAGCTCTTACTACACAGGTCTGGATGGCTCCTAACCTTGCAGCATTCTACCCATGAACGTATGACGTATTGGTGGCTGGTTGGTCTAGTGGCATGATTCTCGCTTTGGGTGCGAGAGGTCCCGGGTTCAATTCCCGGACTAGCCCGAATATATATTTTGGTATGTAATACACCATTAATCGTTTTCCCCTCCAGGCTTAATTATGCAATGTCTTGATGTAGTATAACAATTCAATTTCGTTAAGTTACACCTGGTCAATCGCAGCAGAATATGTCATTTGTATTTCATTTTAAGTGCTCATCTGGTTGCCCCCGAAAAATATCCGCCAGATTACCGCTCTGCTGAACACGTCCTCTGTCGAGCTTGTGTTTTTCGAAGGCTGGCATTCATCAAAACTCAAACTAGGGTCAACTGCTTTATGCAATACTTTTGTCCAAATCTGTCCCATTTTTAGCTCTAAAATCACTCACTAAATCAGCTGAAAAGACTTGAATAAGTTTATGTTGATGATCAGTTTAGGAGAAAGCAGGCTCGTATAGAGACGTCATTGACACGGTGGGACTGTGGGTGGTTGTGGTAAGGGAGGCCGAATGGTGTCGACGGTGGGAAAGGAGGGTGCCGGGGGGGGGGGGGGGTGTTTCAACAAAAGGGCCTGATTCGGGTTCTTTCGTTTTGCAAGCGCTCGCGGTCGATCGTATCGTGTACTGTTGACGGCTCGAGTATTATTACTTTGTGTCCGTTGGGAATTTAAACTGGGACATATGCCGTTTCGAGAAATGGGTGGGCAGATGGATGGGCTGGCGAATGTGTTTGACTCGGGAGCCAACCCTGACCACTCCCTATAGCCATACCTGAAAGAAGAACCACAGGGACGCACTTAGGCTCCAGCCGCGAGGTTAGAGTTTGAGATGTCGATATGCTTATCGACGGACATGTAGACGAATATACGACCGTCTTTGTTACTGGCCAGTACTGGTCCGACACCGGTCGGCCATTCCTTGGGTGCTTCCACATAGCATCCCCTGTTTTACCTCAAGCTCGGGTGACTGAACAAAATCGATGCTTTCAGGCATAATAAGCTCTTACTACACAGGTCTGGATGGCTCCTAACCTTGCAGCATTCTACCCATGAACGTATGACGTATTGGTGGCTGGTTGGTCTAGTGGCATGATTCTCGCTTTGGGTGCGAGAGGTCCCGGGTTCAATTCCCGGACCAGCCCGAATATATATTTTGGTATGTAATACACCATTAATCGTTTTCCCCTCCAGGCTTAATTATGCAATGTCTTGATGTAGTATAACAATTCAATTTCGTTAAGTTACACCTGGTCAATCGCAGCAGAATATGTCATTTGTATTTCATTTTGAATGCTCATCTGGTTGCCCCCGAAAAATATCCGCCAGATTACCGCTCTGCTGAACACGTCCTCTGTCGAGCTTGTGTTTTTCGAAGGCTGGCATCCATCAAAACTCAAACTAGGGTCAACTGCTTTATAATGCAATACTTTTGTCCAAATCTGTCCCATTTTTAGCTCTAAAATCACTCACTAAATCAGCTGAAAAGACCTTGAATAAGTTTATGTTGATGATCAGTTTAGGAGAAAGCAGGCTCGTATAGAGACGTCATTGACACGGTGGGACCGTGGGTGGTTGTGGTAAGGGAGGCCGAATGGTGTCGACGGTGGGAAAGGAGGGTGCCGGGGGGGGGGGGGGGGGGTGTTTCAACAAAAGGGCCTGATTCGGGTTCTTTCGTTTTGCAAGCGCTCGCGGTCGATCGTATCGTGTACTGTTGACGGCTCGAGTATTATTATTTTGTGTCCGTTGGGAATTTAAACTGGGACATATGCCGTTTCGAGAAATGGGTGGGCAGATGGATGGGCTGGCGAATGTGTTTGACTCGGGAGCCAACCCTGACCACTCCCTATAGCCATACCTGAAAGAAGAACCACAGGGACGCACTTAGGCTCCAGCCGCAAGGTTAGAGTTTGAGACGTCGATATGCTTATCGATGGACATGTAGACGAATATACGACCGTCTTTGTTACTGGCCAGTACTGGTCCGACACCGGTCGGCCATTCCTTGGGTGCTTCCACATAGCATCCCCTGTTTTACCTCAAGCTCGGGTGACTGAACAAAATCGATGCTTTCAGGCATAAGAAGCTCTTACTACACAGGTCTGGATGGCTCCTAACCTTGCAGCATTCTACCCATGAACGTATGACGTATTGGTGGCTGGTTGGTCTAGTGGCATGATTCTCGCTTTGGGTGCGAGAGGTCCCGGGTTCAATTCCCGGACCAGCCCGAATATATATTTTGGTATGTAATACACCATTAATCGTTTTCCCCTCCAGGCTTAATTATGCAATGTCTTGATGTAGTATAACAATTCAATTTCGTTAAGTTACACCTGGTCAATCGCAGCAGAATATGTCATTTGTATTTCATTTTAAGTGCTCATCTGGTTGCCCCCGAAAAATATCCGCCAGATTACCGCTCTGCTGAACACGTCCTCTGTCGAGCTTGTGTTTTTCGAAGGCTGGCATCCATCAAAACTCAAACTAGGGTCAACTGCTTTATGCAATACTTTTGTCCAAATCTGTCCCATTTTTAGCTCTAAAATCACTCACTAAATCAGCTGAAAAGACTTGAATAAGTTTATGTTGATGATCAGTTTAGGAGAAAGCAGGCTCGTATAGAGACGTCATTGACACGGTGGGACTGTGGGTGGTTGTGGTAAGGGAGGCCGAATGGTGTCGACGGTGGGAAAGGAGGGTGCCCGGGGGGGGGGGGGGGGGGGGGGGGGGGTGTTTCAACAAAAGGGCCTGATTCGGGTTCTTTCGTTTTGCAAGCGCTCGCGGTCGATCGTATCGTGTACTGTTGACGGCTCGAGTATTATTACTTTGCGTCCGTTGGGAATTTAAACTGGGACATATGCCGTTTCGAGAAATGGGTGGGCAGATGGATGGGCTGGCGAATGTGTTTGACTCGGGAGCCAACCCTGACCACTCCCTATAGCCATACCTGAAAGAAGAACCACAGGGACGCACTTAGGCTCCAGCCGCGAGGTTAGAGTTTGAGACGTCGATATGCTTATCGATGGACATGTAGACGAATATACGACCGTCTTTGTTACTGGCCAGTACTGGTCCGACACCGGTCGGCCATTCCTTGGGTGCTTCCACATAGCATCCCCTGTTTTACCTCAAGCTCGGGTGACTGAACAAAATCGATGCTTTCAGGCATAAGAAGCTCTTACTACACAGGTCTGGATGGCTCCTAACCTTGCAGCATTCTACCCATGAACGTATGACGTATTGGTGGCTGGTTGGTCTAGTGGCATGATTCTCGCTTTGGGTGCGAGAGGTCCCGGGTTCAATTCCCGGACCAGCCCGAATATATATTTTGGTATGTAATACACCATTAATCGTTTTCCCCTCCAGGCTTAATTATGCAATGTCTTGATGTAGTATAACAATTCAATTTCGTTAAGTTACACCTGGTCAATCCCAGCAGAATATGTCATTTGTATTTCATTTTAAGTGCTCATCTGGTTGCCCCCGAAAAATATCCGCCAGATTACCGCTCTGCTGAACACGTCCTCTGTCGAGCTTGTGTTTTTCGAAGGCTGGCATCCATCAAAACTCAAACTAGGGTCAACTGCTTTATGCAATACTTTTGTCCAAATCTGTCCCATTTTTAGCTCTAAAATCACTCACTAAATCAGCTGAAAAGACTTGAATAAGTTTATGTTGATGATCAGTTTAGGAGAAAGCAGGCTCGTATAGAGACGTCATTGACACGGTGGGACCGTGGGTGGTTGTGGTAAGGGAGGCCGAATGGTGTCGACGGTGGGAAAGGAGGGTGCCGGGGGGGGGGGGGGGGTGTTTCAACAAAACGGCCTGATTCGGGTTCTTTCGTTTTGCAAGCGCTCGCGGTCGATCGTATCGTGTACTGTTGACGGCTCGAGTATTATTACTTTGTGTCCGTTGGGAATTTAAACTGGGACATATGCCGTTTCGAGAAATGGGTGGGCAGATGGATGGGCTGGCGAATGTGTTTGACTCGGGAGCCAACCCTGACCACTCCCTATAGCCATACCTGAAAGAAGAACCACAGGGACGCACTTAGGCTCCAGCCGCGAGGTTAGAGTTTGAGACGTCGATATGCTTATCGATGGACATGTAGACGAATATACGACCGTCTTTGTTACTGGCCAGTACTGGTCCGACACCGGTCGGCCATTCCTTGGGTGCTTCCACATAGCATCCCCTGTTTTACCTCAAGCTCGGGTGACTGAACAAAATCGATGCTTTCAGGCATAAGAAGCTCTTACTACACAGGTCTGGATGGCTCCTAACCTTGCAGCATTCTACCCATGAACGTATGACGTATTGGTGGCTGGTTGGTCTAGTGGCATGATTCTCGCTTTGGGTGCGAGAGGTCCCGGGTTCAATTCCCGGACCAGCCCGAATATATATTTTGGTATGTAATACACCATTAATCGTTTTCCCCTCCAGGCTTAATTATGCAATGTCTTGATGTAGTATAACAATTCAATTTCGTTAAGTTACACCTGGTCAATCGCAGCAGAATATGTCATTTGTATTTCATTTTAAGTGCTCATCTGGTTGCCCCCGAAAAATATCCGCCAGATTACCGCTCTGCTGAACACGTCCTCTGTCGAGCTTGTGTTTTTCGAAGGCTGGCATCCATCAAAACTCAAACTAGGGTCAACTGCTTTATGCAATACTTTTGTCCAAATCTGTCCCATTTTTAGCTCTAAAATCACTCACTAAATCAGCTGAAAAGACTTGAATAAGTTTATGTTGATGATCAGTTTAGGAGAAAGCAGGCTCGTATAGAGACGTCATTGACACGGTGGGACTGTGGGTGGTTGTGGTAAGGGAGGCCGAATGGTGTCGACGGTGGGAAAGGAGGGTGCCCGGGGGGGGGGGGGGGGGGTGTTTCAACAAAAGGGCCTGATTCGGGTTCTTTCGTTTTGCAAGCGCTCGCGGTCGATCGTATCGTGTACTGTTGACGGCTCGAGTATTATTACTTTGTGTCCGTTGGGAATTTAAACTGGGACATATGCCGTTTCGAGAAATGGGTGGGCAGATGGATGGGCTGGCGAATGTGTTTGACTCGGGAGCCAACCCTGACCACTCCCTATAGCCATACCTGAAAGAAGAACCACAGGGACGCACTTAGGCTCCAGCCGCGAGGTTAGAGTTTGAGACGTCGATATGCTTATCGATGGACATGTAGACGAATATACGACCGTCTTTGTTACTGGCCAGTACTGGTCCGACACCGGTCGGCCATTCCTTGGGTGCTTCCACATAGCATCCCCTGTTTTACCTCAAGCTCGGGTGACTGAACAAAATCGATGCTTTCAGGCATAAGAAGCTCTTACTACACAGGTCTGGATGGCTCCTAACCTTGCAGCATTCTACCCATGAACGTATGACGTATTGGTGGCTGGTTGGTCTAGTGGCATGATTCTCGCTTTGGGTGCGAGAGGTCCCGGGTTCAATTCCCGGACCAGCCCGAATATATATTTTGGTATGTAATACACCATTAATCGTTTTCCCCTCCAGGCTTAATTATGCAATGTCTTGATGTAGTATAACAATTCAATTTCGTTAAGTTACACCTGGTCAATCGCAGCAGAATATGTCATTTGTATTTCATTTTAAGTGCTCATCTGGTTGCCCCCGAAAAATATCCGCCAGATTACCGCTCTGCTGAACACGTCCTCTGTCGAGCTTGTGTTTTTCGAAGGCTGGCATCCATCAAAACTCAAACTAGGGTCAACTGCTTTATGCAATACTTTTGTCCAAATCTGTCCCATTTTTAGCTCTAAAATCACTCACTAAATCAGCTGAAAAGACTTGAATAAGTTTATGTTGATGATCAGTTTAGGAGAAAGCAGGCTCGTATAGAGACGTCATTGACACGGTGGGACTGTGGGTGGTTGTGGTAAGGGAGGCCGAATGGTGTCGACGGTGGGAAAGGAGGGTGCCCGGGGGGGGGGGGGGTGTTTCAACAAAAGGGCCTGATTCGGGTTCTTTCGTTTTGCAAGCGCTCGCGGTCGATCGTATCGTGTACTGTTGACGGCTCGAGTATTATTACTTTGTGTCCGTTGGGAATTTAAACTGGGACATATGCCGTTTCGAGAAATGGGTGGGCAGATGGATGGGCTGGCGAATGTGTTTGACTCGGGAGCCAACCCTGACCACTCCCTATAGCCATACCTGAAAGAAGAACCACAGGGACGCACTTAGGCTCCAGCCGCGAGGTTAGAGTTTGAGACGTCGATATGCTTATCGATGGACATGTAGACGAATATACGACCGTCTTTGTTACTGGCCAGTACTGGTCCGACACCGGTCGGCCATTCCTTGGGTGCTTCCACATAGCATCCCCTGTTTTACCTCAAGCTCGGGTGACTGAACAAAATCGATGCTTTCAGGCATAAGAAGCTCTTACTACACAGGTCTGGATGGCTCCTAACCTTGCAGCATTCTACCCATGAACGTATGACGTATTGGTGGCTGGTTGGTCTAGTGGCATGATTCTCGCTTTGGGTGCGAGAGGTCCCGGGTTCAATTCCCGGACCAGCCCGAATATATATTTTGGTATGTAATACACCATTAATCGTTTTCCCCTCCAGGCTTAATTATGCAATGTCTTGATGTAGTATAACAATTCAATTTCGTTAAGTTACACCTGGTCAATCCCAGCAGAATATGTCATTTGTATTTCATTTTAAGTGCTCATCTGGTTGCCCCCGAAAAATATCCGCCAGATTACCGCTCTGCTGAACACGTCCTCTGTCGAGCTTGTGTTTTTCGAAGGCTGGCATCCATCAAAACTCAAACTAGGGTCAACTGCTTTATGCAATACTTTTGTCCAAATCTGTCCCATTTTTAGCTCTAAAATCACTCACTAAATCAGCTGAAAAGACTTGAATAAGTTTATGTTGATGATCAGTTTAGGAGAAAGCAGGCTCGTATAGAGACGTCATTGACACGGTGGGACCGTGGGTGGTTGTGGTAAGGGAGGCCGAATGGTGTCGACGGTGGGAAAGGAGGGTGCCGGGGGGGGGGGGGGGGTGTTTCAACAAAACGGCCTGATTCGGGTTCTTTCGTTTTGCAAGCGCTCGCGGTCGATCGTATCGTGTACTGTTGACGGCTCGAGTATTATTATTTTGTGTCCGTTGGGAATTTAAACTGGGACATATGCCGTTTCGAGAAATGGGTGGGCAGATGGATGGGCTGGCGAATGTGTTTGACTCGGGAGCCAACCCTGACCACTCCCTATAGCCATACCTGAAAGAAGAACCACAGGGACGCACTTAGGCTCCAGCCGCGAGGTTAGAGTTTGAGACGTCGATATGCTTATCGATGGACATGTAGACGAATATACGACCGTCTTTGTTACTGGCCAGTACTGGTCCGACACCGGTCGGCCATTCCTTGGGTGCTTCCACATAGCATCCCCTGTTTTACCTCAAGCTCGGGTGACTGAACAAAATCGATGCTTTCAGGCATAAGAAGCTCTCACTACACAGGTCTGGATGGCTCCTAACCTTGCAGCATTCTACCCATGAACGTATGACGTATTGGTGGCTGGTTGGTCTAGTGGCATGATTCTCGCTTTGGGTGCGAGAGGTCCCGGGTTCAATTCCCGGACCAGCCCGAATATATATTTTGGTATGTAATACACCATTAATCGTTTTCCCCTCCAGGCTTAATTATGCAATGTCTTGATGTAGTATAACAATTCAATTTCGTTAAGTTACACCTGGTCAATCGCAGCAGAATATGTCATTTGTATTTCATTTTAAGTGCTCATCTGGTTGCCCCCGAAAAATATCCGCCAGATTACCGCTCTGCTGAACACGTCCTCTGTCGAGCTTGTGTTTTTCGAAGGCTGGCATCCATCAAAACTCAAACTAGGGTCAACTGCTTTATGCAATACTTTTGTCCAAATCTGTCCCATTTTTAGCTCTAAAATCACTCAATAAATCAGCTGAAAAGACTTGAATAAGTTTATGTTGATGATCAGTTTAGGAGAAAGCAGGCTCGTATAGAGACGTCATTGACACGGTGGGACCGTGGGTGGTTGTGGTAAGGGAGGCCGAATGGTGTCGACGGTGGGAAAGGAGGGTGCCGGGGGGGGGGGGGGTGTTTCAACAAAAGGGCCTGATTCGGGATCTTTCGTTTTGCAAGCGCTCGCGGTCGATCGTATCGTGTACTGTTGACGGCTCGAGTATTATTACTTTGTGTCCGTTGGGAATTTAAACTGGGACATATGCCGTTTCGAGAAATGGGTGGGCAGATGGATGGGCTGGCGAATGTGTTTGACTCGGGAGCCAACCCTGACCACTCCCTATAGCCATACCTGAAAGAAGAACCACAGGGACGCACTTAGGCTCCAGCCGCGAGGTTAGAGTTTGAGACGTCGATATGCTTATCGATGGACATGTAGACGAATATACGACCGTCTTTGTTACTGGCCAGTACTGGTCCGACACCGGTCGGCCATTCCTTTGGTGCTTCCACATAGCATCCCCTGTTTTACCTCAAGCTCGGGTGACTGAACAAAATCGATGCTTTCAGGCATAAGAAGCTCTTACTACACAGGTCTGGATGGCTCCTAACCTTGCAGCATTCTACCCATGAACGTATGACGTATTGGTGGCTGGTTGGTCTAGTGGCATGATTCTCGCTTTGGGTGCGAGAGGTCCCGGGGTCAATTCCCAGACCAGCCCGAATATGTATTTTGGTATGTAAATACACCATTAATCGTTTTCCCCTCCAGGCTTAATTATGCAATGTCTTGATGTAGTATAACAATTCAATTTCGTTAAGTTACACCTGGTCAATCGCAGCAGAATATGTCATTTGTATTTCATTTTGAATGCTCATCTGGTTGCCCCCGAAAAATATCCACCAGATTACCGCTCTGCTGAACACGTCCTCTGTCGAGCTTGTGTTTTTCGAAGGCTGGCATCCATCAAAACTCAAACTAGGGTCAACTGCTTTATGCAATACTTTTGTCCAAATCTGTCCCATTTTTAGCTCTAAAATCACTCACTAAATCAGCTGAAAAGACTTGAATAAGTTTATGTTGATGATCAGTTTAGGAGAAAGCAGGCTCGTATAGAGACGTCATTGACACGGTGGGACTGTGGGTGGTTGTGGTAAGGGAGGCCGAATGGTGTCGACGGTGGGAAAGGAGGGTGCCGGGGGGGGGGGTTCAACAAAAGGGCCTGATTCGGGTTCTTTCGTTTTGCAAGCGCTCGCGGTCGATCGTATCGTGTACTGTTGACGGCTCGAGTATTATTACTTTGTGTCCGTTGGGAATTTAAACTGGGACATATGCCGTTTCGAGAAATGGGTGGGCAGATGGATGGGCTGGCGAATGTGTTTGACTCGGGAGCCAACCCTGACCACTCCCTATAGCCATACCTGAAAGAAGAACCACATGGACGCACTTAGGCTCCAGCCGCGAGGTTAGAGTTTGAGACGTCGAAATGCTTATCGATGGACATGTAGACGAATATACGACAGTCTTTGTTACTGGCCAGTACTGGTCCGACACCGGTCGGCCATTCCTTGGGTGCTTCCACATAGCATCCCCTGTTTTACCTCAAGCTCGGGTGACTGAACAAAATCGATGCTTTCAGGCATAAGAAGCTCTCACTACACAGGTCTGGATGGCTCCTAACCTTGCAGCATTCTACCCATGAACGTATGACGTATTGGTGGCTGGTTGGTCTAGTGGCATGATTCTCACTTTGGGTGCGAGAGGTCCCGGGTTCAATTCCCGGACCAGCCCGAATATATATTTTGGTATGTTATACACCATTAATGGTTTTCCCCTCCAGGCTTAATTATGCAATGTCTTGATGTAGTATAACAATTCAATTTCGTTAAGTTACACCTGGTCAATCGCAGCAGAATATGTCATTTGTATTTCATTTTGAATGCTCATCTGGTTGCCCCCGAAAAATATCCGCCAGATTACCGCTCTGCTGAACACGTCCTCTGTCGAGCTTGTGTTTTTCGAAGGCTGGCATCCATCAAAACTCAAACTAGGGTCAACTGCTTTATGCAATACTTTTGTCCAAATCTGTCCCATTTTTAGCTCTAAAATCACTCACTAAATCAGCTGAAAAGACTTGAATAAGTTTATGTTGATGATCAGTTTAGGAGAAAGCAGGCTCGTATAGAGACGTCATTGACACGGTGGGACCGTGGGTGGTTGTGGTAAGGGAGGCCGAATGGTGTCGACGGTGGGAAAGGAGGGTGCCGGGGGGGGGGGGGGGGGTTTCAACAAAAGGGCCTGATTCGGGTTCTTTCGTTTTGCAAGCGCTCGCGGTCGATCGTATCGTGTACTGTTGACGGCTCGAGTATTATTACTTTGTGTCCGTTGGGAATTTAAACTGGGACATATGCCGTTTCGAGAAATGGGTGGGCAGATGGATGGGCTGGCGAATGTGTTTGACTCGGGAGCCAACCCTGACCACTCCCTATAGCCATACCTGAAAGAAGAACAACAGGGACGCACTTAGGCTCCAGCCGCGAGGTTAGAGTTTGAGACGTCGATATGCTTATCGATGGACATGTAGACGAATATACGACCGTCTTTGTTACTGGCCAGTACTGGTCCGACAACGGTCGGCCATTCCTTTGGTGCTTCCACATAGCATCCCCTGTTTTACCTCAAGCTCGGGTGACTGAACAAAATCGATGCTTTCAGGCATAAGAAGCTCTCACTACACAGGTCTGGATGGCTCCTAACCTTGCAGCATTCTACCCATGAACGTATGACGTATTGGTGGCTGGTTGGTCTAGTGGCATGATTCTCGCTTTGGGTGCGAGAGGTCCCGGGTTCAATTCCCGGACCAGCCCGAATATATATTTTGGTATGTAAATACACCATTAATCGTTTTCCCCTCCAGGCTTAATTATGCAATGTCTTGATGTAGTATAACAATTCAATTTCGTTAAGTTACACCTGGTCAATCGCAGCAGAATATGTCATTTGTATTTCATTTTGAATGCTCATCTGGTTGCCCCCGAAAAATATCCGCCAGATTACCGCTCTGCTGAACACGTCCTCTGTCGAGCTTGTGTTTTTCGAAGGCTGGCATCCATCAAAACTCAAACTAGGGTCAACTGCTTTATAATGCAATACTTTTGTCCAAATCTGTCCCATTTTTAGCTCTAAAATCACTCACTAAATCAGCTGAAAAGACTTGAATAAGTTTATGTTGATGATCAGTTTAGGAGAAAGCAGGCTCGTATAGAGACGTCATTGACACGGTGGGACCGTGGGTGGTTGTGGTAAGGGAGGCCGAATGGTGTCGACGGTGGGAAAGGAGGGTGCCGGGGGGGGGGGGGGGGGGTGTTTCAACAAAAGGGCCTGATTCGGGTTCTTTCGTTTTGCAAGCGCTCGCGGTCGATCGTATCGTGTACTGTTGACGGCTCGAGTATTATTATTTTGTGTCCGTTGGGAATTTAAACTGGGACATATGCCGTTTCGAGAAATGGGTGGGCAGATGGATGGGCTGGCGAATGTGTTTGACTCGGGAGCCAACCCTGACCACTCCCTATAGCCATACCTGAAAGAAGAACCACAGGGACGCACTTAGGCTCCAGCCGCGAGGTTAGAGTTTGAGACGTCGATATGCTTATCGATGGACATGTAGACGAATATACGACCGTCTTTGTTACTGGCCAGTACTGGTCCGACACCAGTCGGCCATTCCTTGGGTGCTTCCACATAGCATCCCCTGTTTTACCTCAAGCTCGGGTGACTGAACAAAATCGATGCTTTCAGGCATAAGAAGCTCTTACTGCACAGGTCTGGATGGCTCCTAACCTTGCAGCATTCTACCCATGAACGTATGACGTATTGGTGGCTGGTTGGTCTAGTGGCATGATTCTCGCTTTGGGTGCGAGAGGTCCCGGGTTCAATTCCCGGACCAGCCCGAATATATATTTTGGTATGTAATACACCATTAATCGTTTTCCCCTCCAGGCTTAATTATGCAATGTCTTGATGTAGTATAACAATTCAATTTCGTTAAGTTACACCTGGTCAATCGCAGCAGAATATGTCATTTGTATTTCATTTTAAGTGCTCATCTGGTTGCCCCCGAAAAATATCCGCCAGATTACCGCTCTGCTGAACACGTCCTCTGTCGAGCTTGTGTTTTTCGAAGGCTGGCATCCATCAAAACTCAAACTAGGGTCAACTGCTTTATGCAATACTTTTGTCCAAATCTGTCCCATTTTTAGCTCTAAAATCACTCAATAAATCAGCTGAAAAGACTTGAATAAGTTTATGTTGATGATAAGTTTAGGAGAAAGCAGGCTCGTATAGAGACGTCATTGACACGGTGGGACCGTGGGTGGTTGTGGTAAGGGAGGCCGAATGGTGTCGACGGTGGGAAAGGAGGGTGCCGGGGGGGGGGGGGGGGTGTTTCAACAAAAGGGCCTGATTCGGGATCTTTCGTTTTGCAAGCGCTCGCGGTCGATCGTATCGTGTACTGTTGACGGCTCGAGTATTATTACTTTGTGTCCGTTGGGAATTTAAACTGGGACATATGCCGTTTCGAGAAATGGGTGGGCAGATGGATGGGCTGGCGAATGTGTTTGACTCGGGAGCCAACCCTGACCACTCCCTATAGCCATACCTGAAAGAAGAACCACAGGGACGCACTTAGGCTCCAGCCGCGAGGTTAGAGTTTGAGACGTCGATATGCTTATCGATGGACATGTAGACGAATATACGACCGTCTTTGTTACTGGCCAGTACTGGTCCGACACCGGTCGGCCATTCCTTGGGTGCTTCCACATAGCATCCCCTGTTTTACCTCAAGCTCGGGTGACTGAACAAAATCGATGCTTTCAGGCATAAGAAGCTCTTACTACACAGGTCTGGATGGCTCCTAACCTTACAGCATTCTACCCATGAACGTATGACGTATTGGTGGCTGGTTGGTCTAGTGGCATGATTCTCGCTTTGGGTGCGAGAGGTCCCGGGGTCAATTCCCAGACCAGCCCGAATATGTATTTTGGTATGTAAATACACCATTAATCGTTTTCCCCTCCAGGCTTAATTATGCAATGTCTTGATGTAGTATAACAATTCAATTTCGTTAAGTTACACCTGGTCAATCGCAGCAGAATATGTCATTTGTATTTCATTTTGAATGCTCATCTGGTTGCCCCCGAAAGATATCCACCAGATTACCGCTCTGCTGAACACGTCCTCTGTCGAGCTTGTGTTTTTCGAAGGCTGGCATCCATCAAAACTCAAACTAGGGTCAACTGCTTTATGCAATACTTTTGTCCAAATCTGTCCCATTTTTAGCTCTAAAATCACTCACTAAATCAGCTGAAAAGACTTGAATAAGTTTATGTTGATGATCAGTTTAGGAGAAAGCAGGCTCGTATAGAGACGTCATTGACACGGTGGGACCGTGGGTGGTTGTGGTAAGGGAGGCCGAATGGTGTCGACGGTGGGAAAGGAGGGTGCCGGGGGGGGGGGGGGGGGGTTTCAACAAAAGGGCCTGATTCGGGTTCTTTCGTTTTGCAAGCGCTCGCGGTCGATCGTATCGTGTACTGTTGACGGCTCGAGTATTATTACTTTGTGTCCGTTGGGAATTTAAACTGGGACATATGCCGTTTCGAGAAATGGGTGGGCAGATGGATGGGCTGGCGAATGTGTTTGACTCGGGAGCCAACCCTGACCACTCCCTATAGCCATACCTGAAAGAAGAACCACAGGGACGCACTTAGGCTCCAGCCGCGAGGTTAGAGTTTGAGACGTCGATATGCTTATCGATGGACATGTAGACGAATATACGACCGTCTTTGTTACTGGCCAGTACTGGTCCGACAACGGTCGGCCATTCCTTTGGTGCTTCCACATAGCATCCCCTGTTTTACCTCAAGCTCGGGTGACTGAACAAAATCGATGCTTTCAGGCATAAGAAGCTCTCACTACACAGGTCTGGATGGCTCCTAACCTTGCAGCATTCTACCCATGAACGTATGACGTATTGGTGGCTGGTTGGTCTAGTGGCATGATTCTCGCTTTGGGTGCGAGAGGTCCCGGGTTCAATTCCCGGACCAGCCCGAATATATATTTTGGTATGTAATTACACCATTAATCGTTTTCCCCTCCAGGCTTAATTATGCAATGTCTTGATGTAGTATAACAATTCAATTTCGTTAAGTTACACCTGGTCAATCGCAGCAGAATATGTCATTTGTATTTCATTTTGAATGCTCATCTGGTTGCCCCCGAAAAATATCCGCCAGATTACCGCTCTGCTGAACACGTCCTCTGTCGAGCTTGTGTTTTTCGAAGGCTGGCATCCATCAAAACTCAAACTAGGGTCAACTGCTTTATAATACAATACTTTTGTCCAAATCTGTCCCATTTTTAGCTCTAAAATCACTCACTAAATCAGCTGAAAAGACTTGAATAAGTTTATGTTGATGATCAGTTTAGGAGAAAGCAGGCTCGTATAGAGACGTCATTGACACGGTGGGACTGTGGGTGGTTGTGGTAAGGGAGGCCGAATGGTGTCGACGGTGGGAAAGGAGGGTGTCGGGGGGGGGGGGGGGGTTTCAACAAAAGGGCCTGATTCGGGTTCTTTCGTTTTGCAAGCGCTCGCGGTCGATCGTATCGTGTACTGTTGACGGCTCGAGTATTATTATTTTGTGTCCGTTGGGAATTTAAACTGGGACATATGCCGTTTCGAGAAATGGGTGGGCAGATGGATGGGCTGGCGAATGTGTTTGACTCGGGAGCCAACCCTGACCACTCCCTATAGCCATACCTGAAAGAAGAACCACAGGGACGCACTTAGGCTCCAGCCGCGAGGTTAGAGTTTGAGACGTCGATATGCTTATCGATGGACATGTAGACGAATATACGACCGTCTTTGTTACTGGCCAGTACTGGTCCGACACCAGTCGGCCATTCCTTGGGTGCTTCCACATAGCATCCCCTGTTTTACCTCAAGCTCGGGTGACTGAACAAAATCGATGCTTTCAGGCATAAGAAGCTCTTACTGCACAGGTCTGGATGGCTCCTAACCTTGCAGCATTCTACCCATGAACGTATGACGTATTGGTGGCTGGTTGGTCTAGTGGCATGATTCTCGCTTTGGGTGCGAGAGGTCCCGGGTTCAATTCCCGGACCAGCCCGAATATATATTTTGGTATGTAATACACCATTAATCGTTTTCCCCTCCAGGCTTAATTATGCAATGTCTTGATGTAGTATAACAATTCAATTTCGTTAAGTTACACCTGGTCAATCGCAGCAGAATATGTCATTTGTATTTCATTTTAAGTGCTCATCTGGTTGCCCCCGAAAAATATCCGCCAGATTACCGCTCTGCTGAACACGTCCTCTGTCGAGCTTGTGTTTTTCGAAGGCTGGCATCCATCAAAACTCAAACTAGGGTCAACTGCTTTATGCAATACTTTTGTCCAAATCTGTCCCATTTTTAGCTCTAAAATCACTCAATAAATCAGCTGAAAAGACTTGAATAAGTTTATGTTGATGATAAGTTTAGGAGAAAGCAGGCTCGTATAGAGACGTCATTGACACGGTGGGACCGTGGGTGGTTGTGGTAAGGGAGGCCGAATGGTGTCGACGGTGGGAAAGGAGGGTGCCGGGGGGGGGGGGGGGGGGGTGTTTCAACAAAAGGGCCTGATTCGGGATCTTTCGTTTTGCAAGCGCTCGCGGTCGATCGTATCGTGTACTGTTGACGGCTCGAGTATTATTACTTTGTGTCCGTTGGGAATTTAAACTGGGACATATGCCGTTTCGAGAAATGGGTGGGCAGATGGATGGGCTGGCGAATGTGTTTGACTCGGGAGCCAACCCTGACCACTCCCTATAGCCATACCTGAAAGAAGAACCACAGGGACGCACTTAGGCTCCAGCCGCGAGGTTAGAGTTTGAGACGTCGATATGCTTATCGATGGACATGTAGACGAATATACGACCGTCTTTGTTACTGGCCAGTACTGGTCCGACACCGGTCGGCCATTCCTTGGGTGCTTCCACATAGCATCCCCTGTTTTACCTCAAGCTCGGGTGACTGAACAAAATCGATGCTTTCAGGCATAAGAAGCTCTTACTACACAGGTCTGGATGGCTCCTAACCTTACAGCATTCTACCCATGAACGTATGACGTATTGGTGGCTGGTTGGTCTAGTGGCATGATTCTCGCTTTGGGTGCGAGAGGTCCCGGGGTCAATTCCCAGACCAGCCCGAATATGTATTTTGGTATGTAAATACACCATTAATCGTTTTCCCCTCCAGGCTTAATTATGCAATGTCTTGATGTAGTATAACAATTCAATTTCGTTAAGTTACACCTGGTCAATCGCAGCAGAATATGTCATTTGTATTTCATTTTGAATGCTCATCTGGTTGCCCCCGAAAGATATCCACCAGATTACCGCTCTGCTGAACACGTCCTCTGTCGAGCTTGTGTTTTTCGAAGGCTGGCATCCATCAAAACTCAAACTAGGGTCAACTGCTTTATGCAATACTTTTGTCCAAATCTGTCCCATTTTTAGCTCTAAAATCACTCACTAAATCAGCTGAAAAGACTTGAATAAGTTTATGTTGATGATCAGTTTAGGAGAAAGCAGGCTCGTATAGAGACGTCATTGACACGGTGGGACCGTGGGTGGTTGTGGTAAGGGAGGCCGAATGGTGTCGACGGTGGGAAAGGAGGGTGCCGGGGGGGGGGGGGGGGGGGTTTCAACAAAAGGGCCTGATTCGGGTTCTTTCGTTTTGCAAGCGCTCGCGGTCGATCGTATCGTGTACTGTTGACGGCTCGAGTATTATTACTTTGTGTCCGTTGGGAATTTAAACTGGGACATATGCCGTTTCGAGAAATGGGTGGGCAGATGGATGGGCTGGCGAATGTGTTTGACTCGGGAGCCAACCCTGACCACTCCCTATAGCCATACCTGAAAGAAGAACCACAGGGACGCACTTAGGCTCCAGCCGCGAGGTTAGAGTTTGAGACGTCGATATGCTTATCGATGGACATGTAGACGAATATACGACCGTCTTTGTTACTGGCCAGTACTGGTCCGACAACGGTCGGCCATTCCTTTGGTGCTTCCACATAGCATCCCCTGTTTTACCTCAAGCTCGGGTGACTGAACAAAATCGATGCTTTCAGGCATAAGAAGCTCTCACTACACAGGTCTGGATGGCTCCTAACCTTGCAGCATTCTACCCATGAACGTATGACGTATTGGTGGCTGGTTGGTCTAGTGGCATGATTCTCGCTTTGGGTGCGAGAGGTCCCGGGTTCAATTCCCGGACCAGCCCGAATATATATTTTGGTATGTAATTACACCATTAATCGTTTTCCCCTCCAGGCTTAATTATGCAATGTCTTGATGTAGTATAACAATTCAATTTCGTTAAGTTACACCTGGTCAATCGCAGCAGAATATGTCATTTGTATTTCATTTTGAATGCTCATCTGGTTGCCCCCGAAAAATATCCGCCAGATTACCGCTCTGCTGAACACGTCCTCTGTCGAGCTTGTGTTTTTCGAAGGCTGGCATCCATCAAAACTCAAACTAGGGTCAACTGCTTTATAATACAATACTTTTGTCCAAATCTGTCCCATTTTTAGCTCTAAAATCACTCACTAAATCAGCTGAAAAGACTTGAATAAGTTTATGTTGATGATCAGTTTAGGAGAAAGCAGGCTCGTATAGAGACGTCATTGACACGGTGGGACTGTGGGTGGTTGTGGTAAGGGAGGCCGAATGGTGTCGACGGTGGGAAAGGAGGGTGTCGGGGGGGGGGGGGGGTTTCAACAAAAGGGCCTGATTCGGGTTCTTTCGTTTTGCAAGCGCTCGCGGTCGATCGTATCGTGTACTGTTGACGGCTCGAGTATTATTACTTTGTGTCCGTTGGGAATTTAAACTGGGACATATGCCGTTTCGAGAAATGGGAGGGCAGATGGATGGGCTGGCGAATGTGTTTGACTCGGGAGCCAACCCTGACCACTCCCTATAGCCAAACCTGAAAGAAGAACCACAGGGACGCACTTAGGCTCCAGCCGCGAGGTTAGAGTTTGAGACGTCGATATGCTTATCGATGGATATGTAGACGAATATACGACCGTCTTTGTTACTGGCCAGTACTGGTCCGACACCGGTCGGCCATTCCTTGGGTGCTTCCACATAGCATCCCCTGTTTTACCTCAAGCTCGGGTGACTGAACAAAATCGATGCTTTCAGGCATAAGAAGCTCTTACTACACAGGTCTGGATGGCTCCTAACCTTACAGCATTCTACCCATGAACGTATGACGTATTGGTGGCTGGTTGGTCTAGTGGCATGATTCTCGCTTTGGGTGCGAGAGGTCCCGGGTTCAATTCCCGGACCAGCCCGAATATATATTTTGGTATGTAATACACCATTAATCGTTTTCCCCTCCAGGCTTAATTATGCAATGTCTTGATGTAGTATAACAATTCAATTTCGTTAAGTTACACCTGGTCAATCGCAGCAGAATATGTCATTTGTATTTCATTTTGAATGCTCATCTGGTTGCCCCCGAAAAATATCCGCCAGATTACCGCTCTGCTGAACACGTCCTCTGTCGAGCTTGTGTTTTTCGAAGGCTGGCATCCATCAAAACTCAAACTAGGGTCAACTGCTTTATAATGCAATACTTTTGTCTAAATCTGTCCCATTTTTAGCTCTAAAATCACTCACTAAATCAGCTGAAAAGACTTGAATAAGTTTATGTTGATGATCAGTTTAGGAGAAAGCAGGCTCGTATAGAGACGTCATTGACACGGTGGGACTGTGGGTGGTTGTGGTAAGGGAGGCCGAATGGTGTCGACGGTGGGAAAGGAGGGTGCCGGGGGGGGGGGGGGTTTCAACAAAAGGGCCTGATTCGGGTTCTTTCGTTTTGCAAGCGCTCGCGGTCGATCGTATCGTGTACTGTTGACGGCTCGAGTATTATTACTTTGTGTCCGTTGGGAATTTAAACTGGGACATATGCCGTTTCGAGAAATGGGTGGGCAGATGGATGGGCTGGCGAATGTGTTTGACTCGGGAGCCAACCCTGACCACTCCCTATAGCCATACCTGAAAGAAGAACCACAGGGACGCACTTAGGCTCCAGCCGCGAGGTTAGAGTTTGAGACGTCGATATGCTTATCGATGGACATGTAGACGAATATACGACCGTCTTTGTTACTGGCCAGTACTGGTCCGACACCGGTCGGCCATTCCTTGGGTGCTTCCACATAGCATCCCCTGTTTTACCTCAAGCTCGGGTGACTGAACAAAATCGATGCTTTCAGGCATAAGAAGCTCTTACTACACAGGTCTGGATGGCTCCTAACCTTACAGCATTCAACCCATGAACGTATGACGTATTGGTGGCTGGTTGGTCTAGTGGCATGATTCTCGCTTTGGGTGCGGGAGGTCCCGGGTTCAATTCCCGGACCAGCCCGAATATATATTTTGGTATGTAATACACCATTAATCGTTTTCCCCTCCAGGCTTAATTATGCAATGTCTTGATGTAGTATAACAATTCAATTTCGTTAAGTTACACCTGGTCAATCGCAGCAGAATATGTCATTTGTATTTCATTTTAAGTGCTCATCTGGTTGCCCCCGAAAAATATCCGCCAGATTACCGCTCTGCTGAACACGTCCTCTGTCGAGCTTGTGTTTTTCGAAGGCTGGCATCCATCAAAACTCAAACTAGGGTCAACTGCTTTATGCAATACTTTTGTCCAAATCTGTCCCATTTTTAGCTCTAAAATCACTCAATAAATCAGCTGAAAAGACTTGAATAAGTTTATGTTGATGATAAGTTTAGGAGAAAGCAGGCTCGTATAGAGACGTCATTGACACGGTGGGACCGTGGGTGGTTGTGGTAAGGGAGGCCGAATGGTGTCGACGGTGGGAAAGGAGGGTGCCGGGGGGGGGGGGGCGGGGTGTTTCAACAAAAGGGCCTGATTCGGGATCTTTCGTTTTGCAAGCGCTCGCGGTCGATCGTATCGTGTACTGTTGACGGCTCGAGTATTATTACTTTGTGTCCGTTGGGAATTTAAACTGGGACATATGCCGTTTCGAGAAATGGGTGGGCAGATGGATGGGCTGGCGAATGTGTTTGACTCGGGAGCCAACCCTGACCACTCCCTATAGCCATACCTGAAAGAAGAACCACAGGGACGCACTTAGGCTCCAGCCGCGAGGTTAGAGTTTGAGACGTCGATATGCTTATCGATGGACATGTAGACGAATATACGACCGTCTTTGTTAATGGCCAGTACTGGTCCGACACCGGTCGGCCATTCCTTGGGTGCTTCCACATAGCATCCCCTGTTTTACCTCAAGCTCGGGTGACTGAACAAAATCGATGCTTTCAGGCATAAGAAGCTCTTACTACACAGGTCTGGATGGCTCCTAACCTTACAGCATTCAACCCATGAACGTATGACGTATTGGTGGCTGGTTGGTCTAGTGGCATGATTCTCGCTTTGGGTGCGGGAGGTCCCGGGTTCAATTCCCGGACCAGCCCGAATATATATTTTGGTATGTAATACACCATTAATCGTTTTCCCCTCCAGGCTTAATTATGCAATGTCTTGATGTAGTATAACAATTCAATTTCGTTAAGTTACACCTGGTCAATCGCAGCAGAATATGTCATTTGTATTTCATTTTAAGTGCTCATCTGGTTGCCCCCGAAAAATATCCGCCAGATTACCGCTCTGCTGAACACGTCCTCTGTCGAGCTTGTGTTTTTCGAAGGCTGGCATCCATCAAAACTCAAACTAGGGTCAACTGCTTTATGCAATACTTTTGTCCAAATCTGTCCCATTTTTAGCTCTAAAATCACTCAATAAATCAGCTGAAAAGACTTGAATAAGTTTATGTTGATGATAAGTTTAGGAGAAAGCAGGCTCGTATAGAGACGTCATTGACACGGTGGGACCGTGGGTGGTTGTGGTAAGGGAGGCCGAATGGTGTCGACGGTGGGAAAGGAGGGTGCCGGGGGGGGGGGGGGGCGGGGTGTTTCAACAAAAGGGCCTGATTCGGGATCTTTCGTTTTGCAAGCGCTCGCGGTCGATCGTATCGTGTACTGTTGACGGCTCGAGTATTATTACTTTGTGTCCGTTGGGAATTTAAACTGGGACATATGCCGTTTCGAGAAATGGGTGGGCAGATGGATGGGCTGGCGAATGTGTTTGACTCGGGAGCCAACCCTGACCACTCCCTATAGCCATACCTGAAAGAAGAACCACAGGGACGCACTTAGGCTCCAGCCGCGAGGTTAGAGTTTGAGACGTCGATATGCTTATCGATGGACATGTAGACGAATATACGACCGTCTTTGTTACTGGCCAGTACTGGTCCGACACCGGTCGGCCATTCCTTTGGTGCTTCCACATAGCATCCCCTGTTTTACCTCAAGCTCGGGTGACTGAACAAAATCGATGCTTTCAGGCATAAGAAGCTCTTACTACACAGGTCTGGATGGCTCCTAACCTTACAGCATTCTACCCATGAACATATGACGTATTGGTGGCTGGTTGGTCTAGTGGCATGATTCTCGCTTTGGGTGCGAGAGGTCCCGGGTTCAATTCCCAGACCAGCCCGAATATATATTTTGGTATGTAATACACCATTAATCGTTTTCCCCTCCAGGCTTAATTATGCAATGTCTTGATGTAGTATAACAATTCAATTTCGTTAAGTTACACCTGGTCAATCGCAGCAGAATATGTCATTTGTATTTCATTTTGAATGCTCATCTGGTTGCCCCCGAAAAATATCCGCCAGATTACCGCTCTGCTGAACACGTCCTCTGTCGAGCTTGTGTTTTTCGAAGGCTGGCATCCATCAAAACTCAAACTAGGGTCAACTGCTTTATAATGCAATACTTTTGTCCAAATCTGTCCCATTTTTAGCTCTAAAATCACTCACTAAATCAGCTGAAAAGACTTGAATAAGTTTATGTTGATGATCAGTTTAGGAGAAAGCAGGCTCGTATAGAGACGTCATTGACACGGTGGGACTGTGGGTGGTTGTGGTAAGGGAGGCCGAATGGTGTCGACGGTGGGAAAGGAGGGTGCCGGGGGGGGGGGGGGGGGGTTTCAACAAAAGGGCCTGATTCGGGTTCTTTCGTTTTGCAAGCGCTCGCGGTCGATCGTATCGTGTACTGTTGACGGCTCGAGTATTATTACTTTGTGTCCGTTGGGAATTTAAACTGGGACATATGCCGTTTCGAGAAATGGGTGGGCAGATGGATGGGCTGGCGAATGTGTTTGACTCGGGAGCCAACCCTGACCACTCCCTATAGCCATACCTGAAAGAAGAACCACAGGGACGCACTTAGGCTCCAGCCGCGAGGTTAGAGTTTGAGACGTCGATATGCTTATCGATGGACATGTAGACGAATATACGACCGTCTTTGTTACTGGCCAGTACTGGTCCGACACCGGTCGGCCATTCCTTGGGTGCTTCCACATAGCATCCCCTGTTTTACCTCAAGCTCGGGTGACTGAACAAAATCGATGCTTTCAGGCATAAGAAGCTCTTACTACACAGGTCTGGATGGCTCCTAACCTTACAGCATTCTACCCATGAACGTATGACGTATTGGTGGCTGGTTGGTCTAGTGGCATGATTCTCGCTTTGGGTGCGAGAGGTCCCGGGTTCAATTCCCGGACCAGCCCGAATATATATTTTGGTATGTAATACACCATTAATCGTTTTCCCCTCCAGGCTTAATTATGCAATGTCTTGATGTAGTATAACAATTCAATTTCGTTAAGTTACACCTGGTCAATCGCAGCAGAATATGTCATTTGTATTTCATTTTGAATGCTCATCTGGTTGCCCCCGAAAAATATCCGCCAGATTACCGCTCTGCTGAACACGTCCTCTGTCGAGCTTGTGTTTTTCGAAGGCTGGCATCCATCAAAACTCAAACTAGGGTCAACTGCTTTATAATGCAATACTTTTGTCTAAATCTGTCCCATTTTTAGCTCTAAAATCACTCACTAAATCAGCTGAAAAGACTTGAATAAGTTTATGTTGATGATCAGTTTAGGAGAAAGCAGGCTCGTATAGAGACGTCATTGACACGGTGGGACTGTGGGTGGTTGTGGTAAGGGAGGCCGAATGGTGTCGACGGTGGGAAAGGAGGGTGCCGGGGGGGGGGGGGGGTTCAACAAAAGGGCCTGATTCGGGTTCTTTCGTTTTGCAAGCGCTCGCGGTCGATCGTATCGTGTACTGTTGACGGCTCGAGTATTATTACTTTGTGTCCGTTGGGAATTTAAACTGGGACATATGCCGTTTCGAGAAATGGGTGGGCAGATGGATGGGCTGGCGAATGTGTTTGACTCGGGAGCCAACCCTGACCACTCCCTATAGCCATACCTGAAAGAAGAACCACAGGGACGCACTTAGGCTCCAGCCGCGAGGTTAGAGTTTGAGACGTCGATATGCTTATCGATGGACATGTAGACGAATATACGACCGTCTTTGTTACTGGCCAGTACTGGTCCGACACCGGTCGGCCATTCCTTGGGTGCTTCCACATAGCATCCCCTGTTTTACCTCAAGCTCGGGTGACTGAACAAAATCGATGCTTTCAGGCATAAGAAGCTCTTACTACACAGGTCTGGATGGCTCCTAACCTTACAGCATTCAACCCATGAACGTATGACGTATTGGTGGCTGGTTGGTCTAGTGGCATGATTCTCGCTTTGGGTGCGGGAGGTCCCGGGTTCAATTCCCGGACCAGCCCGAATATATATTTTGGTATGTAATACACCATTAATCGTTTTCCCCTCCAGGCTTAATTATGCAATGTCTTGATGTAGTATAACAATTCAATTTCGTTAAGTTACACCTGGTCAATCGCAGCAGAATATGTCATTTGTATTTCATTTTAAGTGCTCATCTGGTTGCCCCCGAAAAATATCCGCCAGATTACCGCTCTGCTGAACACGTCCTCTGTCGAGCTTGTGTTTTTCGAAGGCTGGCATCCATCAAAACTCAAACTAGGGTCAACTGCTTTATGCAATACTTTTGTCCAAATCTGTCCCATTTTTAGCTCTAAAATCACTCAATAAATCAGCTGAAAAGACTTGAATAAGTTTATGTTGATGATAAGTTTAGGAGAAAGCAGGCTCGTATAGAGACGTCATTGACACGGTGGGACCGTGGGTGGTTGTGGTAAGGGAGGCCGAATGGTGTCGACGGTGGGAAAGGAGGGTGCCGGGGGGGGGGGGGGGGGGCGGGGTGTTTCAACAAAAGGGCCTGATTCGGGATCTTTCGTTTTGCAAGCGCTCGCGGTCGATCGTATCGTGTACTGTTGACGGCTCGAGTATTATTACTTTGTGTCCGTTGGGAATTTAAACTGGGACATATGCCGTTTCGAGAAATGGGTGGGCAGATGGATGGGCTGGCGAATGTGTTTGACTCGGGAGCCAACCCTGACCACTCCCTATAGCCATACCTGAAAGAAGAACCACAGGGACGCACTTAGGCTCCAGCCGCGAGGTTAGAGTTTGAGACGTCGATATGCTTATCGATGGACATGTAGACGAATATACGACCGTCTTTGTTACTGGCCAGTACTGGTCCGACACCGGTCGGCCATTCCTTGGGTGCTTCCACATAGCATCCCCTGTTTTACCTCAAGCTCGGGTGACTGAACAAAATCGATGCTTTCAGGCATAAGAAGCTCTTACTACACAGGTCTGGATGGCTCCTAACCTTACAGCATTCTACCCATGAACGTATGACGTATTGGTGGCTGGTTGGTCTAGTGGCATGATTCTCGCTTTGGGTGCGAGAGGTCCCGGGTTCAATTCCCGGACCAGCCCGAATATATATTTTGGTATGTAATACACCATTAATCGTTTTCCCCTCCAGGCTTAATTATGCAATGTCTTGATGTAGTATAACAATTCAATTTCGTTAAGTTACACCTGGTCAATCGCAGCAGAATATGTCATTTGTATTTCATTTTGAATGCTCATCTGGTTGCCCCCGAAAGATATCCGCCAGATTACCGCTCTGCTGAACACGTCCTCTGTCGAGCTTGTGTTTTTCGAAGGCTGGCATCCATCAAAACTCAAACTAGGGTCAACTGCTTTATAATGCAATACTTTTGTCTAAATCTGTCCCATTTTTAGCTCTAAAATCACTCACTAAATCAGCTGAAAAGACTTGAATAAGTTTATGTTGATGATCAGTTTAGGAGAAAGCAGGCTCGTATAGAGACGTCATTGACACGGTGGGACTGTGGGTGGTTGTGGTAAGGGAGGCCGAATGGTGTCGACGGTGGGAAAGGAGGGTGCCGGGGGGGGGGGGGGGTTCAACAAAAGGGCCTGATTCGGGTTCTTTCGTTTTGCAAGCGCTCGCGGTCGATCGTATCTTGTACTGTTGACGGCTCGAGTATTATTACTTTGTGTCCGTTGGGAATTTAAACTGGGACATATGCCGTTTCGAGAAATGGGTGGGCAGATGGATGGGCTGGCGAATGTGTTTGACTCGGGAGCCAACCCTGACCACTCCCTATAGCCATACCTGAAAGAAGAACCACAGGGACGCACTTAGGCTCCAGCCGCGAGGTTAGAGTTTGAGACGTCGATATGCTTATCGATGGACATGTAGACGAATATACGACCGTCTTTGTTACTGGCCAGTACTGGTCCGACACCGGTCGGCCATTCCTTGGGTGCTTCCACATAGCATCCCCTGTTTTACCTCAAGCTCGGGTGACTGAACAAAATCGATGCTTTCAGGCATAAGAAGCTCTTACTACACAGGTCTGGATGGCTCCTAACCTTACAGCATTCAACCCATGAACGTATGACGTATTGGTGGCTGGTTGGTCTAGTGGCATGATTCTCGCTTTGGGTGCGGGAGGTCCCGGGTTCAATTCCCGGACCAGCCCGAATATATATTTTGGTATGTAATACACCATTAATCGTTTTCCCCTCCAGGCTTAATTATGCAATGTCTTGATGTAGTATAACAATTCAATTTCGTTAAGTTACACCTGGTCAATCGCAGCAGAATATGTCATTTGTATTTCATTTTAAGTGCTCATCTGGTTGCCCCCGAAAAATATCCGCCAGATTACCGCTCTGCTGAACACGTCCTCTGTCGAGCTTGTGTTTTTCGAAGGCTGGCATCCATCAAAACTCAAACTAGGGTCAACTGCTTTATGCAATACTTTTGTCCAAATCTGTCCCATTTTTAGCTCTAAAATCACTCAATAAATCAGCTGAAAAGACTTGAATAAGTTTATGTTGATGATAAGTTTAGGAGAAAGCAGGCTCGTATAGAGACGTCATTGACACGGTGGGACCGTGGGTGGTTGTGGTAAGGGAGGCCGAATGGTGTCGACGGTGGGAAAGGAGGGTGCCGGGGGGGGGGGGCGGGGTGTTTCAACAAAAGGGCCTGATTCGGGTTCTTTCGTTTTGCAAGCGCTCGCGGTCGATCGTATCGTGTACTGTTGACGGCTCGAGTATTATTACTTTGTGTCCGTTGGGAATTTAAACTGGGACATATGCCGTTTCGAGAAATGGGTGGGCAGATGGATGGGCTGGCGAATGTGTTTGACTCGGGAGCCAACCCTGACCACTCCCTATAGCCATACCTGAAAGAAGAACCACAGGGACGCACTTAGGCTCCAGCCGCGAGGTTAGAGTTTGAGACGTCGATATGCTTATCGATGGACATGTAGACGAATATACGACCGTCTTTGTTACTGGCCAGTACTGGTCCGACACCGGTCGGCCATTCCTTGGGTGCTTCCACATAGCATCCCCTGTTTTACCTCAAGCTCGGGTGACTGAACAAAATCGATGCTTTCAGGCATAAGAAGCTCTTACTACACAGGTCTGGATGGCTCCTAACCTTGCAGCATTCTACCCATGAACGTATGACGTATTGGTGGCTGGTTGGTCTAGTGGCATGATTCTCGCTTTGGGTGCGAGAGGTCCCGGGTTCAATTCCCGGACCAGCCCGAATATATATTTTGGTATGTAAATACACCATTAATCGTTTTAACCTCCAGGCTTAATTATGCAATGTCTTGATGTAGTATAACAATTCAATTTCGTTAAGTTACACCTGGTCAATCGCAGCAGAATATGTCATTTGTATTTCATTTTGAATGCTCATCTGGTTGCCCCCGAAAAATATCCGCCAGATTACCGCTCTGCTGAACACGTCCTCTGTCGAGCTTGTGTTTTTCGAAGGCTGGCATCCATCAAAACTCAAACTAGGGTCAACTGCTTTATAATGCAATACTTTTGTCCAAATCTGTCCCATTTTTAGCTCTAAAATCACTCACTAAATCAGCTGAAAAGACTTGAATAAGTTTATGTTGATGATCAGTTTAGGAGAAAGCAGGCTCGTATAGAGACGTCATTGACACGGTGGGACTGTGGGTGGTTGTGGTAAGGGAGGCCGAATGGTGTCGACGGTGGGAAAGGAGGGTGCCGGGGCGGGGGGGGGTTCAACAAAAGGGCCTGATTCGGGTTCTTTCGTTTTGCAAGCGCTCGCGGTCGATCGTATCGTGTACTGTTGACGGCTCGAGTATTATTACTTTGTGTCCGTTGGGAATTTAAACTGGGACATATGCCGTTTCGAGAAATGGGTGGGCAGATGGATGGGCTGGCGAATGTGTTTGACTCGGGAGCCAACCCTGACCACTCCCTATAGCCATACCTGAAAGAAGAACCACAGGGACGCACTTAGGCTCCAGCCGCGAGGTTAGAGTTTGAGACGTCGATATGCTTATCGATGGACATGTAGACGAATATACGACCGTCTTTGTTACTGGCCAGTACTGGTCCGACACCGGTCGGCCATTCCTTTGGTGCTTCCACATAGCATCCCCTGTTTTACCTCAAGCTCGGGTGACTGAACAAAATCGATGCTTTCAGGCATAAGAAGCTCTTACTACACAGGTCTGGATGGCTCCTAACCTTGCAGCATTCTACCCATGAACGTATGACGTATTGGTGGCTGGTTGGTCTAGTGGCATGATTCTCGCTTTGGGTGCGAGAGGTCCCGGGTTCAATTCCCGGACCAGCCCGAATATATATTTTGGTATGTAAATACACCATTAATCGTTTTAACCTCCAGGCTTAATTATGCAATGTCTTGATGTAGTATAACAATTCAATTTCGTTAAGTTACACCTGGTCAATCGCAGCAGAATATGTCATTTGTATTTCATTTTGAATGCTCATCTGGTTGCCCCCGAAAAATATCCGCCAGATTACCGCTCTGCTGAACACGTCCTCTGTCGAGCTTGTGTTTTTCGAAGGCTGGCATCCATCAAAACTCAAACTAGGGTCAACTGCTTTATAATGCAATACTTTTGTCCAAATCTGTCCCATTTTTAGCTCTAAAATCACTCACTAAATCAGCTGAAAAGACTTGAATAAGTTTATGTTGATGATCAGTTTAGGAGAAAGCAGGCTCGTATAGAGACGTCATTGACACGGTGGGACTGTGGGTGGTTGTGGTAAGGGAGGCCGAATGGTGTCGACGGTGGGAAAGGAGGGTGCCGGGGGGGGGGGGGGGTTTCAACAAAAGGGCCTGATTCGGGTTCTTTCGTTTTGCAAGCGCTCGCGGTCGATCGTATCGTGTACTGTTGACGGCTCGAGTATTATTACTTTGTGTCCGTTGGGAATTTAAACTGGGACATATGCCGTTTCGAGAAATGGGTGGGCAGATGGATGGGCTGGCGAATGTGTTTGACTCGGGAGCCAACCCTGACCACTCCCTATAGCCATACCTGAAAGAAGAACCACAGGGACGCACTTAGGCTCCAGCCGCGAGGTTAGAGTTTGAGACGTCGATATGCTTATCGATGGACATGTAGACGAATATACGACCGTCTTTGTTACTGGCCAGTACTGGTCCGACACCGGTCGGCCATTCCTTGGGTGCTTCCACATAGCATCCCCTGTTTTACCTCAAGCTCGGGTGACTGAACAAAATCGATGCTTTCAGGCATAAGAAGCTCTTACTACACAGGTCTGGATGGCTCCTAACCTTACAGCATTCTACCCATGAACGTATGACGTATAGGTGGCTGGTTGGTCTAGTGGCATGATTCTCGCTTTGGGTGCGAGAGGTCCCGGGTTCAATTCCCGGACCAGCCCGAATATATATTTTGGTATGTAATACACCATTAATCGTTTTCCCCTCCAGGCTTAATTATGCAATGTCTTGATGTAGTATAACAATTCAATTTCGTTAAGTTACACCTGGTCAATCGCAGCAGAATATGTCATTTGTATTTCATTTTGAATGCTCATCTGGTTGCCCCCGAAAAATATCCGCCAGATTACCGCTCTGCTGAACACGTCCTCTGTCGAGCTTGTGTTTTTCGAAGGCTGGCATCCATCAAAACTCAAACTAGGGTCAACTGCTTTATAATGCAATACTTTTGTCCAAATCTGTCCCATTTTTAGCTCTAAAATCACTCACTAAATCAGCTGAAAAGACTTGAATAAGTTTATGTTGATGATCAGTTTAGGAGAAAGCAGGCTCGTATAGAGACGTCATTGACACGGTGGGACTGTGGGTGGTTGTGGTAAGGGAGGCCGAATGGTGTCGACGGTGGGAAAGGAGGGTGCCGGGGGGGGGGGGGGGGGTTTCAACAAAAGGGCCTGATTCGGGTTCTTTCGTTTTGCAAGCGCTCGCGGTCGATCGTATCGTGTACTGTTGACGGCTCGAGTATTATTACTTTGTGTCCGTTGGGAATTTAAACTGGGACATATGCCCTTTCGAGAAATGGGTGGGCAGATGGATGGGCTGGCGAATGTGTTTGACTCGGGAGCCAACCCTGACCACTCCCTATAGCCATACCTGAAAGAAGAACCACAGGGACGCACTTAGGCTCCAGCCGCGAGGTTAGAGTTTGAGACGTCGATATGCTTATCGATGGACATGTAGACGAATATACGACCGTCTTTGTTACTGGCCAGTACTGGTCCGACACCGGTCGGCCATTCCTTGGGTGCTTCCACATAGCATCCCCTGTTTTACCTCAAGCTCGGGTGACTGAACAAAATCGATGCTTTCAGGCATAAGAAGCTCTTACTACACAGGTCTGGATGGCTCCTAACCTTACAGCATTCTACCCATGAACGTATGACGTATAGGTGGCTGGTTGGTCTAGTGGCATGATTCTCGCTTTGGGTGCGAGAGGTCCCGGGTTCAATTCCCGGACCAGCCCGAATATATATTTTGGTATGTAATACACCATTAATCGTTTTCCCCTCCAGGCTTAATTATGCAATGTCTTGATGTAGTATAACAATTCAATTTCGTTAAGTTACACCTGGTCAATCGCAGCAGAATATGTCATTTGTATTTCATTTTGAATGCTCATCTGGTTGCCCCCGAAAAATATCCGCCAGATTACCGCTCTGCTGAACACGTCCTCTGTCGAGCTTGTGTTTTTCGAAGGCTGGCATCCATCAAAACTCAAACTAGGGTCAACTGCTTTATAATGCAATACTTTTGTCCAAATCTGTCCCATTTTTAGCTCTAAAATCACTCACTAAATCAGCTGAAAAGACTTGAATAAGTTTATGTTGATGATCAGTTTAGGAGAAAGCAGGCTCGTATAGAGACGTCATTGACACGGTGGGACTGTGGGTGGTTGTGGTAAGGGAGGCCGAATGGTGTCGACGGTGGGAAAGGAGGGTGCCGGGGGGGGGGGGGGGTTTCAACAAAAGGGCCTGATTCGGGTTCTTTCGTTTTGCAAGCGCTCGCGGTCGATCGTATCGTGTACTGTTGACGGCTCGAGTATTATTACTTTGTGTCCGTTGGGAATTTAAACTGGGACATATGCCGTTTCGAGAAATGGGTGGGCAGATGGATGGGTTGGCGAATGTGTTTGACTCGGGAGCCAACCCTGACCACTCCCTATAGCCATACCTGAAAGAAGAACCACAGGGACGCACTTAGGCTCCAGCCGCGAGGTTAGAGTTTGAGACGTCGATATGCTTATCGATGGACATGTAGACGAATATACGACCGTCTTTGTTACTGGCCAGTACTGGTCCGACACCGGTCGGCCATTCCTTTGGTGCTTCCACATAGCATCCCCTGTTTTACCTCAAGCTCGGGTGACTGAACAAAATCGATGCTTTCAGGCATAAGAAGCTCTTACTACACAGGTCTGGATGGCTCCTAACCTTGCAGCATTCTACCCATGAAAGTATGAAGTATTGGTGGCTGGTTGGTCTAGTGGCATGATTCTCGCTTTGGGTGCGAGAGGTCCCGGGTTCAATTCCCGGACCAGCCCGAATATATATTTTGGTATGTAAATACACCATTAATCGTTTTAACCTCCAGGCTTAATTATGCAATGTCTTGATGTAGTATAACAATTCAATTTCGTTAAGTTACACCTGGTCAATCGCAGCAGAATATGTCATTTGTATTTCATTTTGAATGCTCATCTGGTTGCCCCCGAAAAATATCCGCCAGATTACCGCTCTGCTGAACACGTCCTCTGTCGAGCTTGTGTTTTTCGAAGGCTGGCATCCATCAAAACTCAAACTAGGGTCAACTGCTTTATAATGCAATACTTTTGTCCAAATCTGTCCCATTTTTAGCTCTAAAATCACTCACTAAATCAGCTGAAAAGACTTGAATAAGTTTATGTTGATGATCAGTTTAGGAGAAAGCAGGCTCGTATAGAGACGTCATTGACACGGTGGGACTGTGGGTGGTTGTGGTAAGGGAGGCCGAATGGTGTCGACGGTGGGAAAGGAGGGTGCCGGGGGGGGGGGGGGGGTTTCAACAAAAGGGCCTGATTCGGGTTCTTTCGTTTTGCAAGCGCTCGCGGTCGATCGTATCGTGTACTGTTGACGGCTCGAGTATTATTACTTTGTGTCCGTTGGGAATTTAAACTGGGACATATGCCCTTTCGAGAAATGGGTGGGCAGATGGATGGGCTGGCGAATGTGTTTGACTCGGGAGCCAACCCTGACCACTCCCTATAGCCATACCTGAAAGAAGAACCACAGGGACGCACTTAGGCTCCAGCCGCGAGGTTAGAGTTTGAGACGTCGATATGCTTATCGATGGACATGTAGACGAATATACGACCGTCTTTGTTACTGGCCAGTACTGGTCCGACACCGGTCGGCCATTCCTTGGGTGCTTCCACATAGCATCCCCTGTTTTACCTCAAGCTCGGGTGACTGAACAAAATCGATGCTTTCAGGCATAAGAAGCTCTTACTACACAGGTCTGGATGGCTCCTAACCTTACAGCATTCTACCCATGAACGTATGACGTATAGGTGGCTGGTTGGTCTAGTGGCATGATTCTCGCTTTGGGTGCGAGAGGTCCCGGGTTCAATTCCCGGACCAGCCCGAATATATATTTTGGTATGTAATACACCATTAATCGTTTTCCCCTCCAGGCTTAATTATGCAATGTCTTGATGTAGTATAACAATTCAATTTCGTTAAGTTACACCTGGTCAATCGCAGCAGAATATGTCATTTGTATTTCATTTTGAATGCTCATCTGGTTGCCCCCGAAAAATATCCGCCAGATTACCGCTCTGCTGAACACGTCCTCTGTCGAGCTTGTGTTTTTCGAAGGCTGGCATCCATCAAAACTCAAACTAGGGTCAACTGCTTTATAATGCAATACTTTTGTCCAAATCTGTCCCATTTTTAGCTCTAAAATCACTCACTAAATCAGCTGAAAAGACTTGAATAAGTTTATGTTGATGATCAGTTTAGGAGAAAGCAGGCTCGTATAGAGACGTCATTGACACGGTGGGACTGTGGGTGGTTGTGGTAAGGGAGGCCGAATGGTGTCGACGGTGGGAAAGGAGGGTGCCGGGGGGGGGGGGGGGGTTTCAACAAAAGGGCCTGATTCGGGTTCTTTCGTTTTGCAAGCGCTCGCGGTCGATCGTATCGTGTACTGTTGACGGCTCGAGTATTATTACTTTGTGTCCGTTGGGAATTTAAACTGGGACATATGCCGTTTCGAGAAATGGGTGGGCAGATGGATGGGTTGGCGAATGTGTTTGACTCGGGAGCCAACCCTGACCACTCCCTATAGCCATACCTGAAAGAAGAACCACAGGGACGCACTTAGGCTCCAGCCGCGAGGTTAGAGTTTGAGACGTCGATATGCTTATCGATGGACATGTAGACGAATATACGACCGTCTTTGTTACTGGCCAGTACTGGTCCGACACCGGTCGGCCATTCCTTTGGTGCTTCCACATAGCATCCCCTGTTTTACCTCAAGCTCGGGTGACTGAACAAAATCGATGCTTTCAGGCATAAGAAGCTCTTACTACACAGGTCTGGATGGCTCCTAACCTTGCAGCATTCTACCCATGAACGTATGACGTATTGGTGGCTGGTTGGTCTAGTGGCATGATTCTCGCTTTGGGTGCGAGAGGTCCCGGGTTCAATTCCCGGACCAGCCCGAATATATATTTTGGTATGTAAATACACCATTAATCGTTTTAACCTCCAGGCTTAATTATGCAATGTCTTGATGTAGTATAACAATTCAATTTCGTTAAGTTACACCTGGTCAATCGCAGCAGAATATGTCATTTGTATTTCATTTTGAATGCTCATCTGGTTGCCCCCGAAAAATATCCGCCAGATTACCGCTCTGCTGAACACGTCCTCTGTCGAGCTTGTGTTTTTCGAAGGCTGGCATCCATCAAAACTCAAACTAGGGTCAACTGCTTTATAATGCAATACTTTTGTCCAAATCTGTCCCATTTTTAGCTCTAAAATCACTCACTAAATCAGCTGAAAAGACTTGAATAAGTTTATGTTGATGATCAGTTTAGGAGAAAGCAGGCTCGTATAGAGACGTCATTGACACGGTGGGACTGTGGGTGGTTGTGGTAAGGGAGGCCGAATGGTGTCGACGGTGGGAAAGGAGGGTGCGGGGGGGGGGGGGGGGGTTTCAACAAAAGGGCCTGATTCGGGTTCTTTCGTTTTGCAAGCGCTCGCGGTCGATCGTATCGTGTACTGTTGACGGCTCGAGTATTATTACTTTGTGTCCGTTGGGAATTTAAACTGGGACATATGCCCTTTCGAGAAATGGGTGGGCAGATGGATGGGCTGGCGAATGTGTTTGACTCGGGAGCCAACCCTGACCACTCCCTATAGCCATACCTGAAAGAAGAACCACAGGGACGCACTTAGGCTCCAGCCGCGAGGTTAGAGTTTGAGACGTCGATATGCTTATCGATGGACATGTAGACGAATATACGACCGTCTTTGTTACTGGCCAGTACTGGTCCGACACCGGTCGGCCATTCCTTGGGTGCTTCCACATAGCATCCCCTGTTTTACCTCAAGCTCGGGTGACTGAACAAAATCGATGCTTTCAGGCATAAGAAGCTCTTACTACACAGGTCTGGATGGCTCCTAACCTTACAGCATTCTACCCATGAACGTATGACGTATAGGTGGCTGGTTGGTCTAGTGGCATGATTCTCGCTTTGGGTGCGAGAGGTCCCGGGTTCAATTCCCGGACCAGCCCGAATATATATTTTGGTATGTAATACACCATTAATCGTTTTCCCCTCCAGGCTTAATTATGCAATGTCTTGATGTAGTATAACAATTCAATTTCGTTAAGTTACACCTGGTCAATCGCAGCAGAATATGTCATTTGTATTTCATTTTGAATGCTCATCTGGTTGCCCCCGAAAAATATCCGCCAGATTACCGCTCTGCTGAACACGTCCTCTGTCGAGCTTGTGTTTTTCGAAGGCTGGCATCCATCAAAACTCAAACTAGGGTCAACTGCTTTATAATGCAATACTTTTGTCCAAATCTGTCCCATTTTTAGCTCTAAAATCACTCACTAAATCAGCTGAAAAGACTTGAATAAGTTTATGTTGATGATCAGTTTAGGAGAAAGCAGGCTCGTATAGAGACGTCATTGACACGGTGGGACTGTGGGTGGTTGTGGTAAGGGAGGCCGAATGGTGTCGACGGTGGGAAAGGAGGGTGCCGGGGGGGGGGGGGGGGGGTTTCAACAAAAGGGCCTGATTCGGGTTCTTTCGTTTTGCAAGCGCTCGCGGTCGATCGTATCGTGTACTGTTGACGGCTCGAGTATTATTACTTTGTGTCCGTTGGGAATTTAAACTGGGACATATGCCGTTTCGAGAAATGGGTGGGCAGATGGATGGGCTGGCGAATGTGTTTGACTCGGGAGCCAACCCTGACCACTCCCTATAGCCATACCTGAAAGAAGAACCACAGGGACGCACTTAGGCTCCAGCCGCGAGGTTAGAGTTTGAGACGTCGATATGCTTATCGATGGACATGTAGACGAATATACGACCGTCTTTGTTACTGGCCAGTACTGGTCCGACACCGGTCGGCCATTCCTTGGGTGCTTCCACATAGCATCCCCTGTTTTACCTCAAGCTCGGGTGACTGAACAAAATCGATGCTTTCAGGCATAAGAAGCTCTTACTACACAGGTCTGGATGGCTCCTAACCTTGCAGCATTCTACCCATGAACGTATGACGTATTGGTGGCTGGTTGGTCTAGTGGCATGATTCTCGCTTTGGGTGCGAGAGGTCCCGGGTTCAATTCCCGGACCAGCCCGAATATATATTTTGGTATGTAAATACACCATTAATCGTTTTAACCTCCAGGCTTAATTATGCAATGTCTTGATGTAGTATAACAATTCAATTTCGTTAAGTTACACCTGGTCAATCGCAGCAGAATATGTCATTTGTATTTCATTTTGAATGCTCATCTGGTTGCCCCCGAAAAATATCCGCCAGATTACCGCTCTGCTGAACACGTCCTCTGTCGAGCTTGTGTTTTTCGAAGGCTGGCATCCATCAAAACTCAAACTAGGGTCAACTGCTTTATAATGCAATACTTTTGTCCAAATCTGTCCCATTTTTAGCTCTAAAATCACTCACTAAATCAGCTGAAAAGACTTGAATAAGTTTATGTTGATGATCAGTTTAGGAGAAAGCAGGCTCGTATAGAGACGTCATTGACACGGTGGGACTGTGGGTGGTTGTGGTAAGGGAGGCCGAATGGTGTCGACGGTGGGAAAGGAGGGTGCCGGGGGGGGGGGGGGGGGGTTTCAACAAAAGGGCCTGATTCGGGTTCTTTCGTTTTGCAAGCGCTCGCGGTCGATCGTATCGTGTACTGTTGACGGCTCGAGTATTATTACTTTGTGTCCGTTGGGAATTTAAACTGGGACATATGCCGTTTCGAGAAATGGGTGGGCAGATGGATGGGCTGGCGAATGTGTTTGACTCGGGAGCCAACCCTGACCACTCCCTATAGCCATACCTGAAAGAAGAACCACAGGGACGCACTTAGGCTCCAGCCGCGAGGTTAGAGTTTGAGACGTCGATATGCTTATCGATGGACATGTAGACGAATATACGACCGTCTTTGTTACTGGCCAGTACTGGTCCGACACCGGTCGGCCATTCCTTGGGTGCTTCCACATAGCATCCCCTGTTTTACCTCAAGCTCGGGTGACTGAACAAAATCGATGCTTTCAGGCATAAGAAGCTCTTACTACACAGGTCTGGATGGCTCCTAACCTTACAGCATTCTACCCATGAACGGATGACGTATTGGTGGCTGGTTGGTCTAGTGGCATGATTCTCGCTTTGGGTGCGAGAGGTCCCGGGTTCAATTCCCGGACCAGCCCGAATATATATTTTGGTATGTAATACACCATTAATCGTTTTCCCCTCCAGGCTTAATTATGCAATGTCTTGATGTAGTATAACAATTCAATTTCGTTAAGTTACACCTGGTCAATCGCAGCAGAATATGTCATTTGTATTTCATTTTGAATGCTCATCTGGTTGCCCCCGAAAAATATCCGCCAGATTACCGCTCTGCTGAACACGTCCTCTGTCGAGCTTGTGTTTTTCGAAGGCTGGCATCCATCAAAACTCAAACTAGGGTCAACTGCTTTATAATGCAATACTTTTGTCCAAATCTGTCCCATTTTTAGCTCTAAAATCACTCACTAAATCAGCTGAAAAGACTTGAATAAGTTTATGTTGATGATCAGTTTAGGAGAAAGCAGGCTCGTATAGAGACGTCATTGACACGGTGGGACTGTGGGTGGTTGTGGTAAGGGAGGCCGAATGGTGTCGACGGTGGGAAAGGAGGGTGCCGGGGGGGGGGGGGGTTTCAACAAAAGGGCCTGATTCGGGTTCTTTCGTTTTGCAAGCGCTCGCGGTCGATCGTATCGTGTACTGTTGACGGCTCGAGTATTATTACTTTGTGTCCGTTGGGAATTTAAACTGGGACATATGCCCTTTCGAGAAATGGGTGGGCAGATGGATGGGCTGGCGAATGTGTTTGACTCGGGAGCCAACCCTGACCACTCCCTATAGCCATACCTGAAAGAAGAACCACAGGGACGCACTTAGGCTCCAGCCGCGAGGTTAGAGTTTGAGACGTCGATATGCTTATCGATGGACATGTAGACGAATATACGACCGTCTTTGTTACTGGCCAGTACTGGTCCGACACCGGTCGGCCATTCCTTGGGTGCTTCCACATAGCATCCCCTGTTTTACCTCAAGCTCGGGTGACTGAACAAAATCGATGCTTTCAGGCATAAGAAGCTCTTACTACACAGGTCTGGATGGCTCCTAACCGTACAGCATTCTACCCATGAACGTATGACGTATTGGTGGCTGGTTGGTCTAGTGGCATGATTCTCGCTTTGTGTGTGAGAGGTCCTGGGTTCAATTCCCGGACCAGCCCGAATATATATTTTGGTATGTAATACACCATTAATCGTTTTCCCATCCAGGCTTAATTATGCAATGTCTTGATGTAGTATAACAATTCAATTTCGTTAAGTTACACCTGGTCAATCGCAGCAGAATATGTCATTTGTATTTCATTTTAAGTGCTTATCTGGTTGCCCCCGAAAAATATCCGCCAGATTACCGCTCTGCTGAACACGTCCTCTGTCGAGCTTGTGTTTTTCGAAGGCTGGCATCCATCAAAACTCAAACTAGGGTCAACTGCTTTATGCAATACTTTTGTCCAAATCTGTCCCATTTTTAGCTCTAAAATCACTCAATAAATCAGCTGAAAAGACTTGAATAAGTTTATGTTGATGATAAGTTTAGGAGAAAGCAGGCTCGTATAGAGACGTCATTGACACGGTGGGACCGTGGGTGGTTGTGGTAAGGGAGGCCGAATGGTGTCGACGGTGGGAAAGGAGGGTGCCGGGGGGGGGGGGGGGGGTGTTTCAACAAAAGGGCCTGATTCGGGATCTTTCGTTTTGCAAGCGCTCGCGGTCGATCGTATCGTGTACTGTTGACGGCTCGAGTATTATTACTTTGTGTCCGTTGGGAATTTAAACTGGGACATATGCCGTTTCGAGAAATGGGTGGGCAGATGGATGGGCTGGCGAATGTGTTTGACTCGGGAGCCAACCCTGACCACTCCCTATAGCCATACCTGAAAGAAGAACCACAGGGACGCACTTAGGCTCCAGCCGCGAGGTTAGAGTTTGAGACGTCGATATGCTTATCGATGGACATGTAGACGAATATACGACCGTCTTTGTTACTGGCCAGTACTGGTCCGACACCGGTCGGCCATTCCTTTGGTGCTTCCACATAGCATCCCCTGTTTTACCTCAAGCTCGGGTGACTGAACAAAATCGATGCTTTCAGGCATAAGAAGCTCTTACTACACAGGTCTGGATGGCTCCTAACCTTGCAGCATTCTACCCATGAACGTATGACGTATTGGTGGCTGGTTGGTCTAGTGGCATGATTCTCGCTTTGGGTGCGAGAGGTCCCGGGTTCAATTCCCGGACCAGCCCGAATATATATTTTGGTATGTAAATACACCATTAATCGTTTTAACCTCCAGGCTTAATTATGCAATGTCTTGATGTAGTATAACAATTCAATTTCGTTAAGTTACACCTGGTCAATCGCAGCAGAATATGTCATTTGTATTTCATTTTGAATGCTCATCTGGTTGCCCCCGAAAAATATCCGGCAGATTACCGCTCTGCTGAACACGTCCTCTGTCGAGCTTGTGTTTTTCGAAGGCTGGCATCCATCAAAACTCAAACTAGGGTCAACTGCTTTATGCAATACTTTTGTCCAAATCTGTCCCATTTTTAGCTCTAAAATCACTCACTAAATCAGCTGAAAAGACTTGAATAAGTTTATGTTGATGATCAGTTTAGGAGAAAGCAGGCTCGTATAGAGACGTCATTGACACGGTGGGACCGTGGGTGGTTGTGGTAAGGGAGGCCGAATGGTGTCGACGGTGGGAAAGGAGGGTGCCGGGGGGGGGGGGGGGGGGTGTTTCAACAAAAGGGCCTGATTCGGGTTCTTTCGTTTTGCAAGCGCTCGCGGTCGATCGTATCGTGTACTGTTGACGGCTCGAGTATTATTACTTTGTGTCCGTTGGGAATTTAAACTGGGACATATGCCGTTTCGAGAAATGGGTGGGCAGATGGATGGGCTGGCGAATGTGTTTGACTCGGGAGCCAACCCTGACCACTCCCTATAGCCATACCTGAAAGAAGAACCACAGGGACGCACTTAGGCTCCAGCCGCGAGGTTAGAGTTTGAGACGTCGATATGCTTATCGATGGACATGTAGACGAATATACGACCGTCTTTGTTACTGGCCAGTACTGGTCCGACACCGGTCGGCCATTCCTTGGGTGCTTCCACATAGCATCCCCTGTTTTACCTCAAGCTCGGGTGAATGAACAAAATCGATGCTTTCAGGCATAAGAAGCTCTTACTACACAGGTCTGGATGGCTCCTAACCTTGCAGCATTCTACCCGTGAACGTATGACGTATTGGTGGCTGGTTGGTCTAGTGGCATGATTCTCGCTTTGGGTGCGAGAGGTCCCGGGTTCAATTCCCGGACCAGCCCGAATATATATTTTGGTATGTAATACACCATTAATCGTTTTCCCCTCCAGGCTTAATTATGCAATGTCTTGATGTAGTACAACAATTCAATTTCGTTAAGTTACACCTGGTCAATCGCAGCAGAATATGTCATTTGTATTTCATTTTGAATGCTCATCTGGTTGCCTCCGAAAAATATCCGCCAGATTACCGCTCTGCTGAACACGTCCTCTGTCGAGCTTGTGTTTTTCGAAGGCTGGCATCCATCAAAACTCAAACTAGGGTCAACTGCTTTATGCAATACTTTTGTCCAAATCTGTCCCATTTTTAGCTCTAAAATCACTCACTAAATCAGCTGAAAAGACTTGAATAAGTTTATGTTGATGATCAGTTTAGGAGAAAGCAGGTTCGTATAGAGACGTCATTGACACGGTGGGACCGTGGGTGGTTGTTGGAAGGGAGGCCGAATGGTGTCGACGGTGGGAAAGTAGGGTGCCGGGGGGGGGGGGGTATTTCAACAAAAGGGCCTGATTCGGGTTCTTTCGTTTTGCAAGCGCTCGCGGTCGATCGTATCGTGTACTGTTGACGGTTCGAGTATTATTACTTTGTGTCCGTTGGGAATTTAAACTGGGACATATGCCGTTTCGAGAAATGGGTGGGCAGATGGATGGGCTGGCGAATGTGTTTGACTCGGGAGCCAACCCTGACCACTCCCTATAGCCATACCTGAAAGAAGAACCACAGGGACGCACTTAGGCTCCAGCCGCAAGGTTAGAGTTTGAGACGTCGATATGCTTATCGATGGACATGTAGACGAATATACGACCGTCTTTGTTACTGGCCAGTACTGGTCCGACACCGGTCGGCCATTCCTTGGGTGCTTCCACATAGCATCCCCTGTTTTACCTCAAGCTCGGGTGACTGAACAAAATCGATGCTTTCAGGCATAATAAGCTCTTACTACACAGGTCTGGATGGCTCCTAACCTTGCAGCATTCTACCCATGAACGTATGACGTATTGGTGGCTGGTTGGTCTAGTGGCATGATTCTCGCTTTGGGTGCGAGAGGTCCCGGGTTCAATTCCCGGACCAGCCCGTTTATATATTTTGGTATGTAATACACCATTAATTATTTTCACCTCCAGGCTTAATTATGTAATGTCTTGATGTAGTCTAAAAATTGAATTTCGTGTATTTACACCTGGTCAATCGCAGCAGAATATGTCATTTGTATTTCATTTTGAATGTTCATCTGGTTGCCCCCGAAAAATATCCGCCAGATTACCGCTCTGCTGAACACGTCCTCTGTCGAGCTTGTGTTTTTCGAAGGCTGGCATCCATCAAAACTCAAACTAGGGTCAACTGCTTTATGCAATACTTTTGTCCAAATCTGTCCCATTTTTAGCCCTAAAATCACCCACTAAATCAGCTGAAAAGACTTGAATAAGTTTATGTTGATGATCTGATCAGTTTAGGAGAAAGCAGGCGCGTATAGAGACGTCATTGACACGGTGGGGTCGTGGGTGGTTGTGGTAAGGGAGGCCGAATGGTGTCGGCAGTGGGAAAGGAGTTTGCCGGGGGGGGGGTTCATCAAAAGGGCCTGATTCGGCTTCTTTCGTTTTGCAAGCGCTCGCGGTCGATCGTATCGTGTACTGTTGACGGCTCGAGTATTATTACTTTGTGTCCGTTGGGAATTTAAACTGGGACATATGCCGTTTCGAGAAATGGGTGGGCAGATGGATGGGCTGGCGAATGTGTTTGACTCGGGAGCCAACCCTGACCACTCCCTATAGCCATACCTGAAAGAAGAACCACAGGGACGCACTTAGGCTCCAGCCGCAAGGTTAGAGTTTGAGACGTCGATATGCTTATCGATGGACATGTAGACGAATATACGACCGTCTTTGTTACTGGCCAGTACTGGTCCGACACCGGTCGGCCATTCCTTGGGTGCTTCCACATAGCATCCCCTGTTTTACCTCAAGCTCGGGTGACTGAACAAAATCGATGCTTTCAGGCATAATAAGCTCTTACTACACAGGTCTGGATGGCTCCTAACCTTGCAGCATTCTACCCATGAACGTATGACGTATTGGTGGCTGGTTGGTCTAGTGGCATGATTCTCGCTTTGGGTGCGAGAGGTCCCGGGTTCAATTCCCGGACCAGCCCGTTTATATATTTTGGTATGTAATACACCATTAATTATTTTCACCTCCAGGCTTAATTATGTAATGTCTTGATGTAGTCTAAAAATTGAATTTCGTGTATTTACACCTGGTCAATCGCAGCAGAATATGTCATTTGTATTTCATTTTGAATGTTCATCTGGTTGCCCCCGAAAAATATCCGCCAGATTACCGCTCTGCTGAACACGTCCTCTGTCGAGCTTGTGTTTTTCGAAGGCTGGCATCCATCAAAACTCAAACTAGGGTCAACTGCTTTATGCAATACTTTTGTCCAAATCTGTCCCATTTTTAGCCCTAAAATCACCCACTAAATCAGCTGAAAAGACTTGAATAAGTTTATGTTGATGATCTGATCAGTTTAGGAGAAAGCAGGCGCGTATAGAGACGTCATTGACACGGTGGGGTCGTGGGTGGTTGTGGTAAGGGAGGCCGAATGGTGTCGGCAGTGGGAAAGGAGTTTGCCGGGGGGGGGGTTCATCAAAAGGGCCTGATTCGGCTTCTTTCGTTTTGCAAGCGCTCGCGGTCGATCGTATCGTGTACTGTTGACGGCTCGAGTATTATTACTTTGTGTCCGTTGGGAATTTGAACTGGGACATATGCCGTTTCGAGAATTGGGTGGGTAGATGGATGGGCTGGCGAATGTGTTTGACTCGGGAGCCAACCCTGACCACTCCCTATAGCCATACCTGAAAGAAGAACCACAGGGACGCACTTAGGCTCCAGCCGCGAGGTTAGAGTTTGAGACGTCGATATGCTTATCGATGGACATGTAGACGAATATACGACCTTCTTTGCTACTGGCCAGTACTGGTCCGACACCGGTCGGCCATTCCTTGGGTGCTTCCACATAGCATCCCCCTATTTTACCTCAAGCTCGGGTGACTGAACAAAATCTATGCTTTCAGGCATAAGAAGCTCTTACTGCACACGTCTGGATGGCTTATAACCTTGCAGCATTCTACCCATGAACGTATGACGTATTGGTGGCATGATTCTCGCTTAGGGTGCGAGAGGTCCCGGGTTCAATTCCCGGACCAGCCAGAATATTTATTTTGGTATGTAATACACCATTAATCTTTTTTACCTCCAGGCTTAATTATGCAATGTCTTGATGTAGTATAAACATTGAATTTCGTTAAGTTACACCTGGTCAATCGCAGAGGAATATGTCATTTGTATTTCATTTGGAATGTTCATCTGGTTGCCCCCGAAACATATCCGCCAGATTACCGCTCTGCTGAACACGTCCTCTGTCGAGCTTGTGTTTTTCGAAGGCTGGCATCCATCAAAACTCAAACTAGGCTCAACTGCTTTATGCAATACTTTTGTCAAAATCTGTCCCATTTTTAGCCCTAAAATCACCCACTAAATCAGCTGAAAAGACTTGAATAAGTTTATGTTGATGATCTGATCAGTTTAGGAGAAAGCAGGCTCGTATAGAGACGTCATTGACACGGTGGGGTCGTGGGTGGTTGTGGTAAGGGAGGCCGAATGGTGTCGGCAGTGGGAAAGGAGGGTGCCGGGGGGGGGGGGGGGGGTTTCATCAAAAGGGCCTGATTCGGCTTCTTTCGTTTTGCAAGCGCTCGCGGTCGATCGTATCGTGTACTGTTGACGGCTCGAGTATTATTACTGTGTGTCCGTTGGGAATTTGAACTGGGACATATGCCGTTTCGAGAATTGGGTGGGTAGATGGATGTGCTGGCGAATGTGTTTGACTCGGGAGCCCACCCTGACCACTCCCTATAGCCATACCTGAAAGAAGAACCACAGGGACGCACTTAGGCTCCAGCCGCGAGGTTAGAGTTTGAGACGTCGATATGCTTATCGATGGACATGTAGACGAATATACGACCTTCTTTGTTACTGGCCAGTACTGGTCCGACACCGGTCGGCCATTCCTTGGGTGCTTCCACATAGCATCCCCCTATTTTACCTCAAGCTCGGGTGACTGAACAAAATCTATGCTTTCAGGCATAAGAAGCTCTTACTGCACACGTCTGGATGGCTTCTAACCTTGCAGCATTCTACCCATGAACGTATGACGTATTGGTGGCTGGTTGGTCTAGTGGCATGATTCTCGGGTGCGAGAGGTCCCGGGTTCAATTCCCGGACCAGCCCGAATATATATTTTGGTATGTAATACACCATTAATCTTTTTCCCCTCCAGGCTTAATTATGTAATGTCTTGATGTAGTATAACAATTGAATTTCGTTAAGTTACACCTGGTCAATCGCAGCAGAATATGTCATTTGTATTTCATTTTGAATGCTCATCTGGTTGCCCCCGAAAAATATCCGCCAGATTACCGCTCTGCTGAACACGTCCTCTGTCGAGCTTGTGTTTTTTTAAGGCTGGCATCCATCAAAACTCAAACTAGGGTCAACTGCAGTAGTATAGGAAAGGCCGATACCATGTCATTTCAAAAACCTCTCCAATTTTGCTGTAGGTATATACACCACATTTTTTGAAATTTTCAAATTCCTAAATCGTCTAAAAATCGTCTAAAAATATATCTAAATTTCTCTAAATTTTGCTGTATATCTATACAGCAAAATTAGCACAAAATCTACAAAATCAGAAACTGAAAAAGAGTTTTTTCGTTGTTCACACACATACTTTTTCTTCCCAAAATAACATAGCCAAAAAGAATTTGTTATAAGCCAAAAAATAACCCCCACCTCTACACTCAGTAGAGATGGGGGTTATTTTTGTCATACGCGCGTATGTAGATCTACTGTGTAACTAACTACAACTATTCTTCGCAAGGAGCGCTAGGCCTAGGCTGTAAACTCTCCTAATTAGGCGGCTCACCGATACTCGCGTAGCTACGCTCGTAGGGCGCACTACTATCGTATTCTTTACATATTTCTAATTTAAAGTTGTAAGTTTTGCGATAAGATCTTTTTTTCTTTCTCCATTCTCTCGACCACTTTCTTTTCGACCTCATCGTCTATTTCTTTTTGATTAGAAACAGACTCTTCTCTAGCTTTCGTTTGAGTTCTAATGGCTTCTTTCATTCCATAAAACTTTTTTAATTCGTCGTTAATCAAAGCAAATTCTTCGTGACTTATATCGCCATCGTCTACGGCCTGAGACACTAATTCATTTATCGTATTTAATTTTGTTTCAGCTACTACTCTAATTTCGTCGTGTTTCTTGGCTTTACCTCTAAACTTTTTGCTAAATCGTTTTAATACTAAACTTACACCTACGCATCCTATAGCTACGCCTTCTAGCACCACGCCTATAGGTATACTAATGACACCGACAACGCTGGCTTTGCCTATTTTCTTAACGTCGCTTCACCTACAAACACATCGGGGTAACGTTTATCAGTCAATCTAACACTGTCGAAGTAAGTACCATTTTCATCTCTAGTAAAAAGTTCATACCTAATGAGTTTTGGTGGTTTAATGAAGCCTTTTTCTTTCATAAAACCATAACATTTATTAGCTACACCTTCTTTATATGAATCACGATGTTTATCTATAATATTAACAGCTTCATCCATCGTTTGTGGGGCTGGAATCGAAAAACCAGTCTCTTCATTATAGTTGTCCCATTCAAAATCGCCATTGGCATCTTGAAAATCTTGATTATCTTGATCATCGGCATCATTTTGTTCGTCTTCTCGACCTAAGTCATCCATAGGTATAGATTCTCCACCTTCAGCCATTTTAATAAGTAGTATATTTTATATTTTACGTAGTATTTACTACATTTTGAGGAATTACTCCTTGGCTCACCAACCAAGTCTGAGTAGCTAGAGCGCTACCTACCCTAGCGGTGATTTTAACCGTATCTTCTACGTCTAACTTTCCTAAATCGGCGGGCTTAATTTTCAAAAGTTTTTTACTCAACATAGTATAACCTACGGTCAACAAACTCAACACAGCGCCGTGATAAAGAGTATTTGCAACGTTCTTAGTATCCATTTTACTTGTACTAACATTTTATTCTTTTTTAAAATACTAACTTTTTATGTATTCCATTTCTAATAGTTCTTCAACTTTAGGGGTTACGCTCGTAATCTGTACTTTTTGCTGCGGACCTACAACGTCTACCGCTGGTTTACTCTTTTTAAGCGCGAGATATCCAATTCCTAAAACAGCCAAACCAACTATCGCATATCCCCAGCTCGGAATGCTTCCCATCGTAACTGTTTGCGTTTGCTGGTGTCACAACTGCCCCCGGGATGAACGCAGCGCGAGTTTTATGGGATTGTGTTTACCCCCAACAACTCCGTGCAAACACCGTAAATAATACTTAGGAAAACCTTCTCTTTAATTTCAAGTAATTTTATTAATATTTACAGATCATCCATTCATTGTCCGAAGATGAGCAATATTAACTAATATTTACACCAACAAAAAAATACAAATATATTATGAACTATATACCACTGAGTTAATTCTGATCCAAATGGAAGGCTGAATATGATCAAATTAAGTATAAATCTACACTCTCTGGAGAATGATGAGAGGAATAACCACAGATTAACAAACAAGAATTAATGCTTATCAAAAAGATATATTAATAGTTGGTTTATATGTATATTTTGAAATCACATGAATATTACCAATATCCCTTGTATTTCGCTAAACTTCTGCGGGTTAACGAGGACCGAATAATTATAAAATAAATTAAGCAGTGAATTAAACCTAAACTAATAATTCCACTAATCCTACACTAATAATATGTCGGTTGACCCTACACTAAGCCGGCAGAAAAATCACTAAATTAAACAACCACACTCAATAATAATAACAATAATAATAGGGCCCACCGTATGGGTTGGTTTCGCGTCTGTCGCGTTTAGATGATATAGATGCCTCCTGCCCGTGCCGTCTGCTTGAACTGTGACCACGTCGGATCCTCAGAATAGGCAGCCGGTAGATGGACTCACGCTCGACCAGGTTGTCGGCAGTGACACAAGTGGTTCTGTCAGTTTAGTAAACAGCTGTCTCGGGCCTGTCTGCCTCGGACAACGGTAGGGCGGAAGCAAAAGGCTTGCAAGTCATGCAGCCCTCGGTGCCATCTGAAACATTATACACATTCATATCGTAGGAGAATAATATCTCAGCCTACACTAGAATATGGCGATTGGGTAACGATAACATTAAACAATAAAATACTTGTATGTATCGATCGCCTAGGGAAATGTCACTTCTAAAATTACAGGATCATTCATAAATATTAATTTTCCTTATCAAAGATATAATGATGATATATAATAAATACAGTCATTATTCAACTTTTGATTAGAAGGCAAAGCATTCTCTGGTGTAATTACATGAACACCCTCTGTCGATTTGTCATTACGAAACACATAAATATCACTAAATCATATAGACAAAATGTACACAATCGACAAAATAAAGTGAACCAAAGGATTAAACCACCTAGCTCTCTTGGAGACTATCGCCGTTCCAAGACTTGGTCTCTCGGCGAGAATTCTTGCAAGCTTGCATATTGCAAAACGTATCAGCCGTGCTCTGCTGGCGATCGGCCGCAAAAAGCGTTATTTTAAAAACCGCGGGCTGCGGGTCACATGATGAGAGCATAATAAAAACCCAGAACGCCAGAAAGTAAAGAAAAGACGAGACCATGGCAACATGCATATGTAAACAAACTCATGCATTATTTATTAAGACAGCATACGGTACGGGTACGGGTACACAATACACACGGACTGTACACACAGTATATACAAATACAAGTTTGCTGGAGCGTGCACGCACGCGTAAGACGGAGAGTGTTCTGCTGCTGGGACAACGCTGACAGCTGGGGAACTTCTTCTTCTACACTTTGCATTTTCTATATTTGTTCTTTCATCTTTCTGTTTCTTTCGGCCAGTCTCTTTCCTGATTCTACTCTTTCAGGGTCTTTTACTCTTTTTTTGGTTACTCTAGCTATTGGCTCTTGTGGAGGTTGGGGAGTCTCTTGAGGAGGCTGAGGAGTCTCTTGGTGAGGCTGAGGAAGCTCTGCTACTTGATCCGTCGTTGTCGTTTCTGGATTCATCTTTTATAGTAATACTACTATTATTTGTAATACTACTATTATTCGTACTCGCATAGCTACGCTCGTAGGGCGTACTACTATCTATTTGTAAATGTTTAGTCGTGATCAACATAGCCACCAAAGGAGATAAATAAACCCCATAATTGTAATGCACTTCGCAAAGTAAACTGGACATACTGCTAGAAATAGCAGGATCGTTTTCTAAGTCATTAACGAGGGCTTCTTCAGAATCTAAACAAAGTTTATAACCGAATGGTGAAGCCAGCGGCAAAGTCACGGCTAAAGCTTTTGCGTAAAGAGTCAACACGCAACCCCCCAAACTGACTATCATTTCTTTACCAAGCTTAGCTTCGTATCTTTTATACAACTTTTCTTGTTTTTCCGTAGTTAAATTTTCTATTTCATTAACGGAGTATTCTTTACCGAAATATTTTTTTGAATCACCACCCGCAACTACACCTAAAAGTCTATTTTTAGGATCTGGAGACTCACTATGCCCTATGGGCGCAGCAGCTACTGTTGGACGGGGTTCTTGAGATAACGTGCTTAGAGATTCTATCGATTTGCTCATTTAAAATATAACTATATTTTTTATCATATTTCTACAAGACATATAATCGTAAGAAAATACAGATAAGTTGATGGCTATTACTAGTTTTAATAATAGGTCTAGATATTCTATCATATTTATAGATGACTAGATAATCTATCAGTTATCTATAGATCATCTATCAGTTATCTAACAGTTATCTATAGATCATCTATCAGTTATTTAACAGTTATCTAACAGTTATCTATAGATCATCTAACAGTTATCTATCAGTTCGTCTATAGATCAACTATAGATCAACCATCGACTAACTGCCAACAGACTGGAGGATCAGTTTTTACCAAAAATTTACTAAAAGGCACATCTCTTAAAATCTTTTTAATTCTCGATCTTTCTTCTAAAGGCACCGCATCATTTTCATCGAGACATTGATCGAAACTATTATTATCTTTGCAATAAAACAATACGACAAATGCAGTTTGAGCTCGATAATCCGTCATTACGCAATTATACTTTTGAGTCATCAACCAACAGTAGTGATTGTCGTGCCTACCGCGAGTACGCCGCCTTACGATATTTTATTTCTTGTTCCGAGCTACAATCATCTATCAAAAATAGAACGTGCGATCCTTTTAATCGGGCTCTATAAAATTCTAAAGCTTCGTTGAGAGACACCTTTTCTACCTCTAAATCGCATAGGTATATCTCAGGATCTAACCACAACCAAAGTCTCTCGCGATAAGTCTTGTTGTTCGATAGCGTAGGACAAATAACTACAATATTTTCAAAGTGATCTCTATACGTAGTTTCTTATAGATCTAAAATATATTTAGTTTTACCCGAATTAGTCCTACCGCATATTAGCGCGCAGTGTGGTGTCTTTGGAAACATGCTTATTTATAGTAAGGTAGATACCTTTTACTCTTTGTATTTTAAGAGTAACTACCGCTAAATCTTCCATCTTCGAGAACCAACTGACCACCCATCATCAAGAAAACGTAACACGATAGTTCACCAGCTGTCTCAGCCTCTCTTTCTAAATGAAGAGAAATACCGCCACCTACGTCTCCTATTTTCCTACCAGAACCGTGACTTTTATTATCATCCGTCACCCTCGTATCTAGCCAAAGACCGTAACTAGTGCTTAAGTAATCTCCTAGCGTCATATCGTGTAAGTCTAAGTCTTTGCACACACCAGCACCAAATTCTGTATTAGAGTCGCCGAAAAACTTGGTAACCTCATCCCAGTGTTGATAACGCTTCACACCCTGACTATACAATTGATTTGGCTTACCCTCTATGGTAACGTCTACTTTTTCAATCTTTGGTTTATAAAAAATTTGAGGATCTTTTTTGTTCGATTCTTTAAATAGAAGTAGTATACCTTTGAGACTCCTAACGGCTTGATTAAGATTAATGTTCCAAGTATTATCGGACTTGTTTAACTGTATAACCGTATATCTTTTAACTTTTTCATATAGAAAATGGGTTTTACCTCGATATTTTTGTCTGATACTATCGGCCAATGTTTTATTAGTCACTGTTTCAAACTCGAGATCTAACCCCGAAATGTTATACTTCGCGTTAGTATCGGTAGATTTTACTACGCTCGCGTGATCGTTAAATGTAAATTCATAAGTTAGTCTATCTTTGAGCGTCGATGGACTAAAAGGTTGATGATCCGTAAGCATTTCAAAATCTAGAGGAATGTAATATCGGCTACCGTAAGCATCGGCTATCGCTTTGTCTTTTCCATCATTCGCGCTGGCATTCCCATCACTAGCGCCGATTCTGAGTTTTGTGACGTTGGAAGATTCGAGTCCTCGATATGCATCGTCTGCACTGGCTGGTCGCCACAAGTCTTTATATACGTTATATACATCAGAACTCGTAAACGCTACGAAATCTTTACCTTCTATTTTGACTCTTACGCTACTAATTAAATTTCGTGCGACGTTATGATATAGAGTTGCATCATCATCATCGGCGCCAGTGCCTTCAGATTCTAAGTCTATATTAAAAGCTAATCGTACTGTACCCGGCACGACTACATCGTGTTGACTCAAAATAGGAAATTGAACGACCAACAGGTCGTTAGCTCCTGCGGCACTAGGAGTATGAGTAATAACCATCGATTGTCTCAACCCCTTCAACGCTCTAGGATTTTTTTAACTTCTGTGTGGATTCAGCTTGCTTCCATAAATTGCGTTCATTTTACTTAACGTAACAAAAACAAAGATTAATTTTAAATTTAAGCAAAAAAACTTAAACATATTTATAAACTAAATAACCTAAAATAGCAGTGCCTCCTAAGATAAATGCAATTTCACCATCTTTTTGATCTTCGCTGGGTACGTAAAAGTCCGACAATACAGGTTCGCGAGGTAGTCGAAACTCTTCGTTGGTTACTTCGTTATATTCTCTCAACGCCTCATCTACATTTTTAAATGTTTTTTGAGCCCTGGCTTCTTTATGTAGTCGATCGTTTAGATAATCCAGATACTTCGTTCTTTGTTCCACCCACTCTTGTTTAGCTTCAGTTAATCTTTCTAAAGCCAAATCGTGCCGTTTACGTTCTTCGTCCGCACCGCCTTTCCCTATCTTACAAAATGCGAAGCTCGTTCCGCTAAATGCCACAGCGCTTATTATAGCTCCAGCACCCATAATTAAAAGACTCACCATTTGTAATAAGTCGTTAATAAAATGGAAACAAAATTAAGTAAAGTATTTTACAGTCCTAGAGGATATTGGAAAGGTGCAGGCGCCATAAAAAAAATTATCGTTAACAGCCAATGTACCCGAGTCAGCCGTTAGAAATTGGTTAAGAAAACAAGCCATGTGGCAAATTTATTTACCGGCCCCCAGTTCTGTCCCGAGACCTACGAGCCTCAATAAGACAATCGCACGACCCAATGAAATGCATCAAGCGGATCTGTTATATCTACCTCACGATGTAGTTAGACGAACAAATTATAAATACGTGTTGACGATTGTTGATGTGGCCACTCGATATAAAGAAGCTTAACCCTTAACGAACAAAACGAGTACTCAAGTTGTAGAGGCACTAAAAAAGATTTACAAAAGATCGGCCTTGTCTTGGCCTAAAACTATACAAGTAGATCCCGCTACAAAATTTATGGCTGAATTTATTACTTTGATCCGTACTCGACAAGTAATAGTACAAAGAGGCGAGGTTGGTAATCATAGAGCTCAAGGTATAGTAGAAAGATTTAATCGTACTTTGGCCGAAAGATTATTCGGTCATCAATACGCTCAAGAAATGTTAGAGCTTACCGAGCGTAGTCGCTCGTGGGTAAAAAGATTGCCCGATGTTATAAAAGCGTTAAACGACGAAGAAACTAGATTGATATCGACTATGAAAGGCAAACCGTTAACTCCTAAATTGGCTATGTCTCAGTTAGAAATAAGACAATTGAGTTCTTCGGGGCTCTTGAAACCGGAACAACTTGTAAGCGTAAATGATGATATCGTTAGATATCTTTACGCTCCTGGAGAGCTCGAAAAAGACGTTAGAAGAAGAGCTACCGATCCTATTTGGAGCTTAGAAATGTATACGATACAAAAAGAACGACGAATCCTGGGCAGCCCGCATTGTACTGGCTAAAAGATGGCCCCAAGAGATCGTTCGTTACGAAAGAATTATTGGTCGTTCCATCAGATACTGAGTTACCACCTTCTTCAATTACGTAAAATATCGTAAGCTAGATACCCAACCCCAGCAGCGGCCATTAAACCAACGACTAAAGCAGTTTTTTCTTGTTCGTGCGAGTCTGGCGGCGGGTCTAAATTTTCTAAAGTGTCTAAATTCTGCTGGGTTACTGTACGCCCTACGAGCGTAGCTACGCGAGTACTACTCCTTCTTATAGGAGAGGGTGGGGGTGGTGCAGGGGTTGGCGGCGGGGTTTGTGGCGTAGGTGTAGGTGTTGGAGGGTCTAAAGTGGGCGGGGGTAGTGCAGGGGTTGGTGGCGGGGGTGTTGGTGGGTCTAAAGTGGGCTGGGGTAGTGCAGGAGTTGGTGACGGGGGTACTCGCGTAGCTACGCTCGTAGGGCGTATGTCTGGCTCTGGCGGTTGAGGTACGTCTGAGTTCAAATTGATATTTAATCCTATCGATGAATCTGGCGTAGCTATCTGTATATTATTATTTTAACCTCGATGAATACCGACTAAAAGCTCCATATTTGATGGAATCAAGTATAATCCGGGGCTTATCACAAAGTTTAACGAGCTTCTAGCGTACTGTAAAGAATCTTGAAATCTGGTTATAGAAGCTTCTAGATCCGTAGGGCTATTTATAACGCCTTCTACTATATTTTCAAATTGTCTTTGGGCATCCAATCCAGTACCTGCAGTTAGTATACTCGTTTTTGCTTGGGCTTGCGCGCCAAGTATGGCGTACACGTACGTTCTAACGCTTTCGTTTATTTTTTCTATACCCATGTCGGTAAACGAGCTCTTCTGACGTATACACTTTCTAAAGCCAAGTCATACAACGTCCGCGGATTGTCTGATCCACGAGACTGTATATCTACTAAAATGATACGCATCGCCCGACTCTCCAAAACCCATATTGGTGGCTCCTGGGTATTTAGTGTAGTCATAGTTAAACTTACTCTTATCTAGTTCGCTAGAGTCATAATTTCTACCCGGTACTGGTAAATATTTATGCGACTCCAAATTGTCGTAATAATACGCCGTACCTAATCCTCCAGAGGTTAAGTCTGCAGTCTGTTTAAAACTCACGTTTGGATCGACTTGAAAGCTTCGACAAGTATCGGTATAAGCACCGTGATCGATGCTATTGTTTAGATCGTCGAATGCATCGTCGTTTGGAACTGGGCATTTTAGAAAGTAAAGTATCTTTCTGATCGTGAAATATACGTGAAACTTGAATAAAGCCGATATTACGGGGTTTTCATGTAGAAATAAGTCTAGTCCTACACCGCAACCCGAAGTTGCGCACCAAAATGCAAAGTTGAGTTGATTTTGATAAAACGTCATGGGGTCTGATGCATAACGTTCGACCGCTTCGTCGTTTTCTATATCGGACATTTCATAAGCGCTAAATATGTCCGCGAAATTCTTATTAAAACTCGCGTTCGTGTTAGCGTTTACGATGATGTTAAGTTGACTCAAGTTCATGTTCAACGGGGTAAACTTCGGGCGAATTTCAACGCTTTGTGCTCGCGTAGCTACGCCCGTAGGGCGTGCTCGCGTATCGTCGTGACCTAAAGCTAGATTCGCGACATCACTAGCATTTTTTATTATTTGATTATTAACGTCTAAAAATTTCACAAGTTGAGCGAATTTCATTTTGGAATCGCACGTTTTTGAAATGTTTGGTAGAGAACAAACTTTCAATTTATCAAAACCTATAGATAACTCTAAGGGAGATTACTGTATGAGTTTAAACAGCGCGATATTTATCGCGGGGTTATATAATATACCTAGTAATAGCGAAGTTCTCTATTTTATAAATCAAATCGATCCAAACACGGGGCAAAAAACGGGTAGTACGGATGGAAAAATTGATATTCCGGCCGGATATTACGATATAGATTGGATCGGAGATAGACTTAGTAAATTAGTTTGGTTAGAAGTCTCTGTAGATAAACTTAATAAAAAGATATCTTTTTGTATAACGGAAGAAAATAACGTTCTACGCTTTGATAAAAACATTAAACAATTGTTGGGGATATCAGAAAAAATTAGTTTTTGGCGTAGATTACGTAGGGCAGTATAATACAACGCCTATCGATACAGTATTTTTACATTGCGATCAGTTATCTACGTCTAATAATTTCTATAACGGAAGGAGCACGCACTTGTTATACGTTATACCGATAACGAAAAGAGATGATACGCCCTACGAGCGTAGCTACGCGAGTACGATTATCGAGTGTATAAGATTAACCGCTCATAGACTCGCGGGCGATAAGATAAACCAACTTAGCTTTAGTATCAAAGATCGCGACGGCACTTTAATTAATAATCGAGGAAAAAAGATTAGTTTTAACTTGGCGATCGGTAAATTTTAAGCTATTTTTGAAGATTTTTATGTTTTATTAAAATGGAATCGCACGTTTTTGAAATGTTTGCTAACGAACAAACGTTTAGACTATCAAAACCTATAGATAACTCTAAGGGAGATTACTGTATGAGCTTAAACAACGCGATATTTACCGTCGGGTTTTATAATATAACTCAACGTATGGCTATAGGATGGTCAGTAGCTGCTCAGCGGGGTGTAATTAACGGTGAAATGGTAATTCCAGCTGGAAATTATGATATCGACGAGTTAATAGCTGAACTTAATAAATTAACTTTTATTGTAGTTTCCGCGGACAAGCCTAATAATTTTTTTTTTTTTAATGCCGGTATAATATCGGAAGATAAAGATGTTCGGATTAGTTTCGATCTACATACTCAAAAAGTGTTGAACCTACCCTCTATTTGGCGCCCCATAGATGATGGTGAACTTGTAGGACATTATAATATGAATTATGTGAGTACAATTTTTTTACATTGCGGCGAATTATCTACGTATAATAATTTCTATAACGGAAGGAGCACGCACTTGTTAGATGTTATACCGATTATAAATATGAGCTCCGATTCAGATATAATCGCGTCGTTGCAGAATAGAAGAAAAACTACCATACCGCTAATTGGGAGTAAAATACCCGAACTGAGTTTTTCTTTCAGAGACTGCGACGGCGAGTTAATCGAGAATAACCATAAGAAATTTATTTTTCGAGTAGATATCTATAAAAATTCTTGTTCTAATCTTTAGCGTATAGAACGGTGACCATAAGCCAGAGTATTAACACCATCTGGTAAAATATATCTCTTCGTATCTAAAGGATTTAACGATTGCTTGACTTGAGCCTCCGTATATATCATGTGATGTTTGGACCCAATTTTTATCATATTGTTTGAATAGCATTCTGCTGCTAAAACACAATATTTATAATTTTCGTAAGATAGATCGTTGTTTATAACCGTTTTGTTTACGCCTTTGGCCTTCTTTATACAGTCGTGTTCCCCGTATAAAATCGAGTACATCTTTGATCTGATGCAAGTAGCTCTGCTTATAACGTTTCCTCCGCATTCGTCTTTAAATTTACCGATGACTTTCTTGTTAGTCTCGTCGTATAAAAAGTGACTTTTCTCGTAGTTGCTAAAATCGTACGAGTCGGACTGTTTTTTCATATCGAGATAAACGTCTTTCGTATAGATAATCAGAAGCAGCGAATCTGTGTCTGTATATATCAATCTTACTTTATCGCCATACGTCTTTTTTAATACGTTGTAATAAAAGTCGTACATTAGAGTTTTTGATAAATCCAAGATACTAACGCCTCCATAAATGGGTTTATTTAAACACGTGTTCTTTTTGTACGATTCCACGAATGAGAGGCCGCATTCTTCAAAAGCGGTAGTAGACTTGTAACAAGGTTTAGAAACTATTTCTTGGTATTTACTGACTTGATCGTCTCGCAATAAAACTCCATCTATTCTATTTCTGACATTTTCCATCGTTTTACCGAATACTGAGTTATTCATCAATTTGAAAAAGTCTTTTTCAAAATCTGACTTTGCTTTTGTTCTTAGTTGGGTGTTTTTATCGATGTACGATTTCATCCAAGGTTTTTGTTTAAATTGTAAAGCCCGATGTACTTTAGTTAGTTTTAGACCCATGTTTAGACACTGTTTCAAATTTACGTAATGCAATACATATTTTATGTTATGATATAACGTACCGGGTAATTGTTTTACCTTAGCTCTATCTCCTAACTCCTTCGATAAATTTAGTTGATACTCCAATAACCATTCTTTAGGTATGATTATATTATCAGCAGCTAAAGGATACTCGTTGTGTAGATCGTGTAGTTCGGTTGGATATTCCAAATCAACTTCAAAAATGTACCCCGTTTTAGTCTTATCTTTTAACGCCATGATACGATCGTGAGTAAATTGACTAGCGACGACCCAATTAAATCCTTCGTAGGGTAAATATCGACTCATGGCCCATCCGTAGAGGTTGTTGGCGTCTAGATAGAGAATATACGAATCGGGTTTATCGGAATCGTAATCTTTCAGATACTTATTATTAGCCTTGGTATAGCGCGTACTACCGACGCTCGATATTCCTCCTCTTTTTGCTTTTTCAAAAAATAAATGTTGATCTATTTCGGTTAAAAGTTCTAATTCTTTTTTCGTATGTCTTAATAAAGCGTCCCAACTTAAACCCGGTGCTGTGAAGTAGTTGGCCGGATCTAACTTGTAGTTTGTTCTACACATTCGCCTAAAATTATCAAATACGCCGGCTAGTAATAGAGTATCTGTGGTTACGTATAAGTTGTGGTATTCGCCCATGTTTTTGAGATCAAAGACCCGCCATACTCGTTGGGCGCGTGAGTAATCTTCGTCGCTTATATGTTCATCTTTTAGAGCGCTGTAAAAAGATTCTTTTGGCGGTAGAGTAGTCTCGTCAAATTTCTCAAAACTATCCATATACTCGTACGGATATACACCCTTTTGTAATATGATGTCTGCGTTCTCTTCGCCAAAACGCTTCAGGAGTAATCTGAAAGATTCTCTCGGGCAAGACTTTACCAAATTGCTGAGAGCGCTAGACATAAAATGAAACGAGTCGATAAATCTATATTGACCGATCGAAAATGAAATGTATTTTTCTGAATTTTTGGGTATACACCAGATATCCTTTTTATACTTAAAATTACCCTGCATTATCAAGTGTCATAATTTTCTAAGTTGTGAAAGATGACCGGTATTGTCGATTCGGGTTTTCTCGTCTTGCAAGCGCTCGCGGTCGATTGCATCGTGTACTGTTGACGGCTCGAGTATTATTACTTTGTGTCCGTTGGGAATTTAAACTGGGACATATGCCGTTTCGAGAAATGGGTGGGCAGATGGATGGGCTGGCCAATGTATTGGACTCGGGAGCCAACCCTGACCCCTCCCTATAGCCATACCTGAAAGAAGAACCACAGGGACGAACTTAGGCTCCAGCCGCGAGGTTAGAGTTTGAGACGTCGATATGCTTATCGATGGACATGTAGACGAATATACGACCGTCTTTGCTACTGGCCAGTACTGGTCCGACACCGGTCGGCCATTCCTTGGGTGCTTCCACATAGCATCCCCCTGTTCTACCTCAAGCTCGGGTGACTGAACAAAATCGATGCTTTCAGGCATAAGAAGCTCTCACTGCACAGGTCTGGATGGCTCCTAACCTTGCAGCATTCTACCCATGAACGTATGACGTATTGGTGGCTGGTTGGTCTAGTGGCATGATTCTCGCTTTGGGTGCGAGAGGTCCCGGGTTCAATTCCCGGACCAGCCCGAATATATATTTTGGTATGTAATACACCATTAATCTTTTTCCCCTCCAGGCTTAATTATGTAATGTCTTGATGTAGTCTAAAAATTTAATTTCGTGTATTTACACCTGGTCAATCGCAGCAGAATATGTCATTTGTATTTCATTTTGAATGCTCATCTGGTTGCCCCCGAAAAATATCCGCCAGATTACCGCTCTGCTGAACACGTCCTCTGTCGAGCTTGTGTTTTTCGAAGGCTGGCAACCATCAAAACTCAAACTAGGGTCAACTACTTTATGCAATACTTTTGTCCAAATCTGTCCCATTTTTAGCCCTAAAATCACCCACTAAATCAGCTGAAAAGACTTGAATAAGTTTATGTTGATGATCAGTTTAGGAGAATGCAGGCTCGTATAGAGACGTCATTAACACGGTGGGGTCGTGGGTGATTGTGGTAAGGGAGGCCGAATGGTGTCGACGGTGGGAAAGCAGGGTGCCAGGGGGGGGGGGGGGGGGGGTGTTTCAACAAAAGGGCCTGATTCGGGTTTTCTCGTCTTGTAAGCGCTCGCGGTCGATTGTATCGTGTACTGTTGACGGCTCGAGTATTATTACTTTGTGTCCGTTGGGAATTTAAACTGGGACATATGCCGTTTCGAGAAATGGGTGGGCAGATGGATGGGCTGGCCAATGTATTTGACTCGGGAGCCAACCCTGACCCCTCCCTATAGCCATACCTGAAAGAAGAACCACAGGGACGAACTTAGGCTCCAGCCGCGAGGTTAGAGTTTGAGACGTCGATATGCTTATCGATGGACATGTAGACGAATATACGACCGTCTTTGCTACTGGCCAGTACTGGTCCGACACCGGTCGGCCATTCCTTGGGTGCTTCCACATAGCATCCCCCTGTTCTACCTCAAGCTCGGGTGACTGAACAAAATCGATGCTTTCAGGCATAAGAAGCTCTCACTGCACAGGTCTGGATGGCTCCTAAGCTTGCAGCATTCTACCCATGAACGTATGACGTATTGGTGGCTGGTTGGTCTAGTGCCATGATTCTCGCTTTGGGTGCGAGAGGTCCCGGGTTCAATTCCCGGACCAGCCCGAATATATATTTTGGTATGTAATACACCATTAATCTTTTTCCCCTCTAGGCTTAATTATGTAATGTCTTGATGTAGTCTAAAAATTTAATTTCGTGTATTTACACCTGGTCAATCGCAGCAGAATATGTCATTTGTATTTCATTTTGAATGCTCATCTGGTTGCCCCCGAAAAATATCCGCCAGATTACCGCTCTGCTGAACACGTCCTCTGTCGAGCTTGTGTTTTTCGAAGGCTGGCAACCATCAAAACTCAAACTAGGGTCAACTACTTTATGCAATACTTTTGTCCAAATCTGTCCCATTTTTAGCCCTAAAATCACCCACTAAATCAGCTGAAAAGACTTGAATAAGTTTATGTTGATGATCAGTTTAGGAGAAAGCAGGCTCGTATAGAGACGTCATTAACACGGTGGGGTCGTGGGTGATTGTGGTAAGGGAGGCCGAATGGTGTCGACGGTGGGAAAGCAGGGTGCCAGGGGGGGGGGGGGGGGGGGTGTTTCAACAAAAGGGCCTGATTCGGGTTTTCTCGTCTTGCAAGCGCTCGCGGTCGATTGTATCGTGTACTGTTGACGGCTCGAGTATTATTACTTTGTGTCCGTTGGGAATTTAAACTGGGACATATGCCGTTTCGAGAAATGGGTGAGCAGATGGATGGGCTGGCCAATGTATTGGACTCGGGAGCCAACCCTGACCCCTCCCTATAGCCATACCTGAAAGAAGAACCACAGAGAAGGCACTTAGGCTCCAGCCGCGAGGTTAGAGTTTGAGACGTCGATATGCTTATCGATGGACATGTAGACGAATATACGACCGTCTTTGTTACTGGCCGGTACTGGTCCGACACCGGTCGGCCATTCCTTGGGTGCTTTCACATAGCATCCCCCTGTTTTACCTCAAGCTCGGGTGACTGAACAAAATCGATGCTTTCAGGCATTAGAAGCTCTTACTGCACAGGTCTGGATGGCTCCTAACATTGCAGCATTCTACCCATGAACGGATGACGTATTGGTGGCTGGTTGGTCTAGTGGCATGATTCTCGCTTTGGGTGCGAGAGGTCCCGGGTTCAATTCCCGGACCAGCCCGAATATATATTTTGGTATGTAATACACCATTAATCTTTTTCCCCTCCAGGCTTAATTATGTAATGTCTTGATGTAGTCTAACAATTGAATTTCGTTAAGTTACACCTGGTCAATCGCAGCAGAATATGTCATTTGTATTTCATTTTGAATGCTCTTCTGGTTGCCCCCGAAAAATATCCGCCAGATTACCGCTCTGCTGAACACGTCCTCTGTCGAGCTTGTGTTTTTTGAAGGCTGGCATCCATCAAAACTAAAATTAGGGTCAACTACTTTATGCAATACTTTTGTCCAAATCTGTCCCACTTTTAGCCCTAAAATCACCCACTAAATCAGCTGAAAAGACTTGAATAAGTTTATGTTGATGATCAGTTTAGGAGAAAACAGGCTCGTATAGAGACGTCATTAACACGGTGGGGTCGTGGGTGATTGTGGTAAGGGAGGCCGAATGGTGTCGACGGTGGGAAAGCAGGGTGCCAGGGGGGGGGGGGGGGGTGTTTCAACAAAAGGGCCTGATTCGGGTTTTCTCGTCTTGCAAGCGCTCGCGGTCGATTGCATCGTGTACTGTTGACGGCTCGAGTATTATTACTTTGTGTCCGTTGGGAATTTAAACTGGGACATATGCCGTTTCGAGAAATGGGTGGGCAGATGGATGGGCTGGCCAATGTATTTGACTCGGGAGCCAACCCTGACCCCTCCCTATAGCCATACCTGAAAGAAGAACCACAGGGACGAACTTAGGCTCCAGCCGCGAGGTTAGAGTTTGAGACGTCGATATGCTTATCGATGGACATGTAGACGAATATACGACCGTCTTTGCTACTGGCCAGTACTGGTCCGACACCGGTCGGCCATTCCTTGGGTGCTTCCACATAGCATCCCCCTGTTCTACCTCAAGCTCGGGTGACTGAACAAAATCGATGCTTTCAGGCATAAGAAGCTCTCACTGCACAGGTCTGGATGGCTCCTAACCTTGCAGCATTCTACCCATGAACGTATGACGTATTGGTGGCTGGTTGGTCTAGTGGCATGATTCTCGCTTTGGGTGCGAGAGGTCCCGGGTTCAATTCCCGGACCAGCCCGAATATATATTTTGGTATGTAATACACCATTAATCTTTTTCCCCTCCAGGCTTAATTATGTAATGTCTTGATGTAGTCTAAAAATTTAATTTCGTGTATTTACACCTGGTCAATCGCAGCAGAATATGTCATTTGTATTTCATTTTGAATGCTCATCTGGTTGCCCCCGAAAAATATCCGCCAGATTACCGCTCTGCTGAACACGTCCTCTGTCGAGCTTGTGTTTTTCGAAGGCTGGCAACCATCAAAACTCAAACTAGGGTCAACTACTTTATGCAATACTTTTGTCCAAATCTGTCCCATTTTTAGCCCTAAAATCACCCACTAAATCAGCTGAAAAGACTTGAATAAGTTTATGTTGATGATCAGTTTAGGAGAATGCAGGCTCGTATAGAGACGTCATTAACACGGTGGGGTCGTGGGTGATTGTGGTAAGGGAGGCCGAATGGTGTCGACGGTGGGAAAGCAGGGTGCCAGGGGGGGGGGGGGGGGGGGGTGTTTCAACAAAAGGGCCTGATTCGGGTTTTCTCGTCTTGTAAGCGCTCGCGGTCGATTGTATCGTGTACTGTTGACGGCTCGAGTATTATTACTTTGTGTCCGTTGGGAATTTAAACTGGGACATATGCCGTTTCGAGAAATGGGTGGGCAGATGGATGGGCTGGCCAATGTATTTGACTCGGGAGCCAACCCTGACCCCTCCCTATAGCCATACCTGAAAGAAGAACCACAGGGACGAACTTAGGCTCCAGCCGCGAGGTTAGAGTTTGAGACGTCGATATGCTTATCGATGGACATGTAGACGAATATACGACCGTCTTTGCTACTGGCCAGTACTGGTCCGACACCGGTCGGCCATTCCTTGGGTGCTTCCACATAGCATCCCCCTGTTCTACCTCAAGCTCGGGTGACTGAACAAAATCGATGCTTTCAGGCATAAGAAGCTCTCACTGCACAGGTCTGGATGGCTCCTAACCTTGCAGCATTCTACCCATGAACGTATGACGTATTGGTGGCTGGTTGGTCTAGTGCCATGATTCTCGCTTTGGGTGCGAGAGGTCCCGGGTTCAATTCCCGGACCAGCCCGAATATATATTTTGGTATGTAATACACCATTAATCTTTTTCCCCTCCAGGCTTAATTATGTAATGTCTTGATGTAGTCTAACAATTGAATTTCGTTAAGTTACACCTGGTCAATCGCAGCAGAATATGTCATTTGTATTTCATTTTGAATGCTCTTCTGGTTGCCCCCGAAAAATATCCGCCAGATTACCGCTCTGCTGAACACGTCCTCTGTCGAGCTTGTGTTTTTTGAAGGCTGGCATCCATCAAAACTCAAACTAGGGTCAACTACTTTTTTCCAATACTTTTGTCCAAATCTGTCCCATTTTTAGCCCTAAAATCACCCACTAAATCAGCTGAAAAGACTTGAATAAGTTTATGTTGATGATCAGTTTAGGAGAAAGCAGGCTCGTATAGAGACGTCATTGACACGGTGGGGTCGTGGGTGATTGTGGTAAGGGAGGCCGAATGGTGTCGACGGTGGGAAAGCAGGGTGCCGGGGGGGGGGGGGGGGGTGTTTCAACAAAAGGGCCTGATTCGGGTTCTTTCGTTTTGCAAGCGCTCGCCGTCGATCGTATCGTGTACTGTTGACGGCTGGAGTATTATTACTTTGTGTCCGTTGTGAATTTAAACTGGGACATATGCCGTTTCGAGAAATGGGTGGGCAGATGGATGGGCTGGCGAATGTGTTTGACTCGGGAGCCAACCCTGACCACTCCCTATAGCCATACCTGAAAGAAGAACCACAGGGACGAACTTAGGCTCCAGCCGACGAGGTTAGAGTTTGAGACGTTGATATGCTTATCGATGGACATGTAGACGAATATACGACCGTCTTTGCTACTGGCCAGTACTGGTCCGACACCGGTCGGCCATTCCTTGGGTGCTTCCACATAGCATCCCCCTGTTCTACCTCAAGCTCGGGTGCTTGAACAAAATCGATGCTTTCAGGCATAAGAAGCTCTCACTGCACACGTCTGGATGGCTCCTAACCTTGCAGCATTCTACCCATGAACGTGTGACCTATTGGTGGCTGGTTGGTCTAGTGGCATGATTCTCGCTTTGGGTGCGAGAGGTCCCGGGTTCAATTCCCGGACCAGCCCAAATATATATTTTGGTATGTAATACACCATTAATCTTTTTCCCCTCCAGGCTTAATTATGTAATGTCTTGATGTAGTCTAACAATTGAATTTCGTTAAGTTACACCTGGTCAATCGCAGCAGAATATGTCATTTGTATTTCATTTTGAATGCTCTTCTGGTTGCCCCCGAAAAATATCCGCCAGATTACCGCTCTGCTGAACACGTCCTCTGTCGAGCTTGTGTTTTTTTAAGGCTGGCATCCATCAAAACTCAAACTAGGGTCAACTACTTTATGCAATACTTTTGTCCAAATCTGTCCCATTTTTAGCCCTAAAATCACCCACTAAATCAGCTGAAAAGACTTGAATAAGTTTATGTTGATGATCAGTTTAGGAGAAAGCAGGCTCGTATAGAGACGTCATTAACACGGTGGGGTCGTGGGTGATTGTGGTAAGGGAGGCCGAATGGTGTCGACGGTGGGAAAGCAGGGTGCCAGGGGGGGGGGGGGGGGGGGGGGGTGTTTCAACAAAAGGGCCTGATTCGGTTTTTCTCGTCTTGCAAGCGCTCGCGGTCGATTGTATCGTGTACTGTTGACGGCTCGAGTATTATTACTTTGTGTCCGTTGGGAATTTAAACTGGGACATATGCCGTTTCGAGAAATGGGTGGGCAGATGGATGGGCTGGCCAATGTATTTGACTCGGGAGCCAACCCTGACCCCTCCCTATAGCCATACCTGAAAGAAGAACCACAGGGACGAACTTAGGCTCCAGCCGCGAGGTTAGAGTTTGAGACGTCGATATGCTTATCGATGGACATGTAGACGAATATACGACCGTCTTTGTTACTGGCCAGTACTGGTCCGACACCGGTCGGCCATTCCTTGGGTGCTTCCACATAGCATCCCCCTGTTCTACCTCAAGCTCGGGTGACTGAACAAAATCGATGCTTTCAGGCATAAGAAGCTCTCACTGCACAGGTCTGGATGGCTCCTAACCTTGCAGCATTCTACCCATGAACGCATGACGTATTGGTGGCTGGTTGGTCTAGTGCCATGATTCTCGCTTTGGGTGCGAGAGGTCCCGGGTTCAATTCCCGGACCAGCCCGAATATATATTTTGGTATGTAATACACCATTAATCTTTTTCCCCTCCAGGCTTAATTATGTAATGTCTTGATGTAGTCTAACAATTGAATTTCGTTAAGTTACACCTGGTCAATCGCAGCAGAATATGTCATTTGTATTTCATTTTGAATGCTCTTCTGGTTGCCCCCGAAAAATATCCGCCAGATTACCGCTCTGCTGAACACGTCCTCTGTCGAGCTTGTGTTTTTTGAAGGCTGGCATCCATCAAAACTCAAACTAGGGTCAACTACTTTTTTCCAATACTTTTGTCCAAATCTGTCCCATTTTTTGCTCTAAAATCACCCACTAAATCAGCTGAAAAGACTTGAATAAGTTTATGTTGATGATCAGTTTAGGAGAAAAGCAGGCTCGTATAGAGACGTCATTGACACGGTGGGGTCGTGGGTGATTGTGGTAAGGGAGGCCGAATGGTGTCGACGGTGGGAAAGCAGGGTGCCAGGGGGGGGGGGGGGTGTTTCAACAAAAGGGCCTGATTCGGGTTCTTTCGTTTTGCAAGCGCTCGCGGTCGATCGCATCGTGTACTGTTGACGGCTCGAGTATTATTACTTTGTGTCCGTTGTGAATTTAAACTGGGACATATGCCGTTTCGAGAAATGGGTGGGCAGATGGATGGGCTGGCGAATGTGTTTGACTCGGGAGCCAACCCTGACCACTCCCTATAGCCATACCTGAAAGAAGAACCACAGGGACGAACTTAGGCTCCAGCCGCGAGGTTAGAGTTTGAGACGTCGATATGCTTATCGATGGACATGTAGACGAATATACGACCGTCTTTGCTACTGGCCAGTACTGGTCCGACACCGGTCGGCCATTCCTTGGGTGCTTCCACATAGCATCCCCCTGTTCTACCTCAAGCTCGGGTGACTGAACAAAATCGATGCTTTCAGGCATAAGAAGCTCTCACTGCACAGGTCTGGATGGCTTCTAACCTTGCAGCATTCTACCCATGAACGTATGACGTATTGGTGGCTGGTTGGTCTAGTGGCATGTTTCTCGCTTTGGGTGCGAGAGGTCCCGGGTTCAATTCCCGGACCAGCCCGAATATATATTTTGGTATGTAATACACCATTAATCTTTTTCCCCTCCAGGCTTAATTATGTAATGTCTTGATGTAGTCTAACAATTGAATTTCGTTAAGTTACACCTGGTCAATCGCAGCAGAATATGTCATTTGTATTTCATTTTGAATGCTCTTCTGGTTGCCCCCGAAAAATATCCGCCAGATTACCGCTCTGCTGAACACGTCCTCTGTCGAGCTTGTGTTTTTTTAAGGCTGGCATCCATCAAAACTCAAACTAGGGTCAACTACTTTATGCAATACTTTTGTCCAAATCTGTCCCATTTTTAGCCCTAAAATCACCCACTAAATCAGCTGAAAAGACTTGAATAAGTTTATGTTGATGATCAGTTTAGGAGAAAGCAGGCTCGTATAGAGACGTCATTGACACGGTGGGGTCGTGGGTGATTGTGGTAAGGGAGGCCGAATGGTGTCGACGGTGGGAAAGCAGGGTGCCAGGGTGGGGTGTTTCAACAAAAGGGCCTGATTCGGGTTCTTTCGTTTTGCAAGCGCTCGCGGTCGATCGTATCGTGTACTGTTGACGGCTGGAGTATTATTACTTTGTGTCCGTTGTGAATTTAAACTGGGACATATGCCGTTTCGAGAAATGGGTGGGCAGATGGATGGGCTGGCGAATGTGTTTGACTCGGGAGCCAACCCTGACCACTCCCTATAGCCATACCTGAAAGAAGAACCACAGGGACGAACTTAGGCTCCAGCCGACGAGGTTAGAGTTTGAGACGTCGATATGCTTATCGATGGACATGTAGACGAATATACGACCGTCTTTGCTACTGGCCAGTACTGGTCCGACACCGGTCGGCCATTCCTTGGGTGCTTCCACATAGCATCCCCCTGTTCTACGTCAAGCTCGGGTGCCTGAACAAAATCGATGCTTTCAGGCATAAGAAGCTCTCACTGCACACGTCTGGATGGCTCCTAACCTTGCAGCATTCTACCCATGAACGTAGGACCTATTGGTGGCTGGTTGGTCTAGTGGCATGATTCTCGCTTTGGGTGCGAGAGGTCCCGGGTTCAATTCCCGGACCAGCCCAAATATATATTTTGGTATGTAATACACCATTAATCTTTTTCCCCTCCAGGCTTAATTATGTAATGTCTTGATGTAGTCTAACAATTGAATTTCGTTAAGTTACACCTGGTCAATCGCAGCAGAATATGTCATTTGTATTTCATTTTGAATGCTCTTCTGGTTGCCCCCGAAAAATATCCGCCAGATTACCGCTCTGCTGAACACGTCCTCTGTCGAGCTTGTGTTTTTTGAAGGCTGGCATCCATCAAAACTCAAACTAGGGTCAACTACTTTATGCAATACTTTTGTCCAAATCTGTCCCATTTTTAGCCCTAAAATCACCCACTAAATCAGCTGAAAAGACTTGAATAAGTTTATGTTGATGATCAGTTTAGGAGAAAGCAGGCTCATATAGAGACGTCATTGACACGGTGGGGTCGTGGGTGATTGTGGTAAGGGAGGCCGAATGGTGTCGACGGTGGGAAAGCAGGGTGCCAGGGGGGGGGGGGGGGGGGTGTTTCAACAAAAGACACCAAGGCCCTCTTTTATGGAATAACATAATGCCAATCCCTTACTTTAGAAACATACATGGTTTTAAAAAATACTTCAAAAAAACTATTATTTCCGGAAAATTATAGTGAATAACAGTATACTACTGCTTAATGCTCCAATATTATATTTGTATTGATGTATCATTGCTGAATGTATTTCCCTTCCTTTTTATACTCCTGTTAATGACATTCTTTTCCTGAAACTTTTATTACGTAATAAAATTATTTATATTTATTTAGAAAGTAACATTTAATTATTTGTAAAGGAGCCTGGCCTCGTATAAGCCTATGCTTCTGCCAGGTATCCTCCATACATCACCCTGTGTATTGTACTATTTACTTGCTTCTTTTTCACTTGTTGTGATGAATGGAAATAAATCAAATCAAATCAATCAAATCAAATCAATTCGGGTTCTTTCGTTTTGCAAGCGCTCGCGGTCGATTGTATCATGTACTGTTGACGGCTCGAGTATTATTACTTTGTGTCCGTTGGGAATTTAAACTGGGACATATGCCGTTTCGAGAAATGGGTGGGCAGATGGATGGGCTGGCCAATGTATTTGACTCGGGAGCCAACCCTGACCCCTCCCTATAGCCATACCTGAAAGAAGAACCACAGGGACGAACTTAGGCTCCAGCCGCGAGGTTAGAGTTTGAGACGTCGATATGCTTATCGATGGACATGTAGACGAATATACGACCGTCTTTGCTACTGGCCAGTACTGGTCCGACACCGGTCGGCCATTCCTTGGGTGCTTCCACATAGCATCCCCCTGTTCTACCTCAAGCTCGGGTTCCTGAACAAAATCGATGCTTTCAGGCATAAGAAGCTCTCACTGCACAGGTCTGGATGGCTCCAAACCTTGCAGCATTCTACCCATGAACGTATGACGTATTGGTGGCTGGTTGGTCTAGTGGCATGATTCTCGCTTTGGGTGCGAGAGGTCTCGGGTTCAATTCCCGGACCAGCCCGAATATATATTTTGGTATGTAATACACCATTAATCTTTTTCCCCTCCAGGCTTAATTATGTAATGTCTTGATGTAGTCTAAAAATTTAATTTCGTTTATTTACACCTGGTCAATCGCAGCAGAATATGTCATTTGTATTGTATTTTGAATGCTCATCTGGTTGCCCCCGAAAAATATCCGCCAGATTACCGCTCTCCTGAACACGTCCTCTGTCGAGCTTGTGTTGTTTTAAGGCTGGCATCCATCAAAACACAAAATAGGGTCAACTACTTTATGCAATACTTTTGATTAAATCTGTCCCATTTTTAGCTCTAAAATCACCCACTAAATCAGCTGAAAAGACTTGAATAAGTTTATCTTGATGATCAGTTTAGGAGAAAGCAGGCTCGTATAGAGACGTCATTGACACGGTGGGGTCGTGGGTGGTTGTGGTAAGGGAGGCCGAATGGTGTCGACGGTGCGAAAGGAGGGTGCCACGGGGGGGGGGGGGGTGTTTCAACAAAAGGGCCTGATTCGGCTTCTTTCGTTTTGCAAACGCTCGTGGTCGATCGTATCGTGTACTGTTGACGGCTCGAGTATTATTACTTTGTGTCCGTTGGGAATTTAAACTGGGACATATGCCGTTTCGAGAAATGGGTGGGCAGATGGATGGGCTGGCGAATGTGTTTGACTCGGGAGCCAACCCTGACCACTCCCTATAGCCATACCTGAAAGAAGAACCACGGGGACGCACTTAGGCTCCAGCCGCGAGGTTAGAGTTTGAGACGTCGATATGCTTATCGATGGACATGTAGACGAATATACGACCGTCTTTGTTACTGGCCAGTACTGGTCCGACACCGGTCGGCCATTCCTTAGGTGCTTCCACATAGCATCCCCTTTTTTACCTCAAGCTCGGGTGACAGAACAAAATCGATGCTTTCAGGCATAAGAAGCTCTTACTGCACAGGTCTGGATGGCTCCTAACCTTGCGGCATTCTACCCATGAATGTATGACGTATTGGTGGCTGGTTGGTCTAGTGGCATGATTCTCGCTTTGGGTGCGAGAGGTCTCGGGTTCAATTCCCGGACCAGCCCGAATATGTATTTTGGTATGTAATACACCATTAATATTTTTCCCCTCCAGGCTTAATTATGTAATGTCTTGATGTAGTCTAAAAATTGAATTTCGTATATTTACACCTGGTCAATCGCAGCAGAATATGTGATATGTATTTCATTTTGAATGCTCATCTCGTTGCCCCCGAAAAATATCCGCCAGATTACCGCTCTGCTGAACACGTCCTCTGTCGAGCTTGTGTTTTTCGAAGGCTGGCATCCATCAAAACTCACACTAGGGTCAACTGCTTTATGCAATACTTTTGTCCAAATCTTTCCCATTTTTTGCCCTAAAATCACCCACTAAATCAGCTGAAAAGACTTGAATAAGTTTATCTTGATGATCAGTTGAGGAGAAAACAGGCTCGTATAGAGACGTCATTGACACGGTGGGGTCGTGGGTGGTTGTGGTAAGGGAGGCCGAATGGTGTCGACGGTGGGAAAGGAGGGTGCCGGGGGGGGGGGGGAGAGGGTGTTTCAACAAAAGGGCCTGATTCGGCTTCTTTCGTTTTGCAAGCGCTCGCGGTCGATCGTATTGTGTACTGTTGACGGCTCGAGTATTATTACTTTGTGTCCGTTGGGAATTTAAACTGGGACATATGCCGTTTCGAGAAATGGGTGGGCAGATGGATGGGCTGGCGAATGTGTTTGACTCGGGAGCCAACCCTGACCACTCCCTATAGCCATACCTGAAAGAAGAACCACAGGGACGCACTTAGGCTCCAGCCGCGAGGTTAGAGTTTGAGACGTTGATATGCTTATCGATGGACATGTAGACGAATATACGACCGTCTTTGCTACTGGCCAGTACTGGTCCGACACCGGTCGGCCATTCCTTGGGTGCTTCCACATAGCATCCCCTTTTTTACCTCAACCTCAGGTGACAGAACAAAATCGATGCTTTCAGGCATAAGAAGCTCTTACTGCACAGGTCTGGATGGCTCTTAACCTTGCGGCATTCTACCCATGAATGTATGACGTATTGGTGGCTGGTTGGTCTAGTGGCATGATTCTCGCTTTGGGTGCGAGAGGTCTCGGGTTCAATTCCCGGACCAGCCCGAATATATATTTTGGTATGTAATACACCATTAATATTTTTCCCCTCCAGGCTTAATTATGTAATGTCTTGATGTAGTCTAAAAATTGAATTTCGTATATTTACACCTGGTCAATCGCAGCAGAATATGTGATATGTATTTCATTTTGAATGCTCATCTGGTTGCCCCCGAAAAATATCCGCCAGATTACCGCTCTGCTGAACACGTCCTCTGTCCAGCTTGTGTTTTTCGAAGGCTGGCATCCATCAAAACTCAAACTAGGGTCAACTACTTTATGCAATACTTTTGTCAAAATCTTTCCCATTTTTTTGCCCTAAAATCACCCACTAAATCAGCTGAAAAGACTTGAATAAGTTTATCTTGATGATCAGTTTAGGAGAAAGCAGGCTCGTATAGAGACGTCATTGACACGGTGGGGTCGTGGGTGGTTGTGGTAAGGGAGGCCGAATGGTGTCGACGGTGCGAAAGGAGGGTGCCACGGGGGGGGGGGGGGGGTGTTTCAACAAAAGGGCCTGATTCGGCTTCTTTCGTTTTGCAAGCGCTCGTGGTCGATCGTATCGTGTACTGTTGACGGCTCGAGTATTATTACTTTGTGTCCGTTGGGAATTTAAACTGGGACATATGCCGTTTCGAGAAATGGGTGGGCAGATGGATGGGCTGGCGAATGTGTTTGACTCGGGAGCCAACCCTGACCACTCCCTATAGCCATACCTGAAAGAAGAACCACGGGGACGCACTTAGGCTCCAGCCGCGAGGTTAGAGTTTGAGACGTCGATATGCTTATCGATGGACATGTAGACGAATATACGACCGTCTTTGTTACTGGCCAGTACTGGTCCGACACCGGTCGGCCATTCCTTAGGTGCTTCCACATAGCATCCCCTTTTTTACCTCAAGCTCGGGTGACAGAACAAAATCGATGCTTTCAGGCATAAGAAGCTCTTACTGCACAGGTCTGGATGGCTCCTAACCTTGCGGCATTCTACCCATGAATGTATGACGTATTGGTGGCTGGTTGGTCTAGTGGCATGATTCTCGCTTTGGGTGCGAGAGGTCTCGGGTTCAATTCCCGGACCAGCCCGAATATGTATTTTGGTATGTAATACACCATTAATATTTTTCCCCTCCAGGCTTAATTATGTAATATCTTGATGTAGTCTAAAAATTGAATTTCGTATATTTACACCTGGTCAATCGCAGCAGAATATGTGATATGTATTTCATTTTGAATGCTCATCTCGTTGCCCCCGAAAAATATCCGCCAGATTACCGCTCTGCTGAACACGTCCTCTGTCGAGCTTGTGTTTTTCGAAGGCTGGCATCCATCAAAACTCACACTAGGGTCAACTGCTTTATGCAATACTTTTGTCCAAATCTTTCCCATTTTTTGCCCTAAAATCACCCACTAAATCAGCTGAAAAGACTTGAATAAGTTTATCTTGATGATCAGTTGAGGAGAAAGCAGGCTCGTATAGAGACGTCATTGACACGGTGGGGTCGTGGGTGGTTGTGGTAAGGGAGGCCGAATGGTGTCGACGGTGGGAAAGGAGGGTGCCGGGGGGGGGGGGGGGGGGGGGGGGAGAGGGTGTTTCAACAAAAGGGCCTGATTCGGCTTCTTTCGTTTTGCAAGCGCTCGCGGTCGATCGTATTGTGTACTGTTGACGGCTCGAGTATTATTACTTTGTGTCCGTTGGGAATTTAAACTGGGACATATGCCGTTTCGAGAAATGGGTGGGCAGATGGATGGGCTGGCGAATGTGTTTGACTCGGGAGCCAACCCTGACCACTCCCTATAGCCATACCTGAAAGAAGAACCACGGGGACGCACTTAGGCTCCAGCCGCGAGGTTAGAGTTTGAGACGTCGATATGCTTATCGATGGACATGTAGACGAATATACGACCGTCTTTGTTACTGGCCAGTACTGGTCCGACACCGGTCGGCCATTCCTTAGGTGCTTCCACATAGCATCCCCTTTTTTACCTCAAGCTCGGGTGACAGAACAAAATCGATGCTTTCAGGCATAAGAAGCTCTTACTGCACAGGTCTGGATGGCTCCTAACCTTGCGGCATTCTACCCATGAATGTATGACGTATTGGTGGCTGGTTGGTCTAGTGGCATGATTCTCGCTTTGGGTGCGAGAGGTCTCGGGTTCAATTCCCGGACCAGCCCGAATATGTATTTTGGTATGTAATACACCATTAATATTTTTCCCCTCCAGGCTTAATTATGTAATGTCTTGATGTAGTCTAAAAATTGAATTTCGTATATTTACACCTGGTCAATCGCAGCAGAATATGTGATATGTATTTCATTTTGAATGCTCATCTGGTTGCCCCCGAAAAATATCCGCCAGATTACCGCTCTGCTGAACACGTCCTCTGTCCAGCTTGTGTTTTTCGAAGGCTGGCATCCATCAAAACTCAAACTAGGGTCAACTACTTTATGCAATACTTTTGTCAAAATCTTTCCCATTTTTTTGCCCTAAAATCACCCACTAAATCAGCTGAAAAGACTTGAATAAGTTTATCTTGATGATCAGTTTAGGAGAAAGCAGGCTCGTATAGAGACGTCATTGACACAGTGGGGTCGTGGGTGGTTGTGGTAAGGGAGGCCGAATGGTGTCGACGGTGCGAAAGGAGGGTGCCACGGGGGGGGGGGGGGGGTGTTTCAACAAAAGGGCCTGATTCGGCTTCTTTCGTTTTGCAAGCGCTCGTGGTCGATCGTATCGTGTACTGTTGACGGCTCGAGTATTATTACTTTGTGTCCGTTGGGAATTTAAACTGGGACATATGCCGTTTCGAGAAATGGGTGGGCAGATGGATGGGCTGGCGAATGTGTTTGACTCGGGAGCCAACCCTGACCACTCCCTATAGCCATACCTGAAAGAAGAACCACGGGGACGCACTTAGGCTCCAGCCGCGAGGTTAGAGTTTGAGACGTCGATATGCTTATCGATGGACATGTAGACGAATATACGACCGTCTTTGTTACTGGCCAGTACTGGTCCGACACCGGTCGGCCATTCCTTAGGTGCTTCCACATAGCATCCCCTTTTTTACCTCAAGCTCGGGTGACAGAACAAAATCGATGCTTTCAGGCATAAGAAGCTCTTACTGCACAGGTCTGGATGGCTCCTAACCTTGCGGCATTCTACCCATGAATGTATGACGTATTGGTGGCTGGTTGGTCTAGTGGCATGATTCTCGCTTTGGGTGCGAGAGGTCTCGGGTTCAATTCCCGGACCAGCCCGAATATGTATTTTGGTATGTAATACACCATTAATATTTTTCCCCTCCAGGCTTAATTATGTAATGTCTTGATGTAGTCTAAAAATTGAATTTCGTATATTTACACCTGGTCAATCGCAGCAGAATATGTGATATGTATTTCATTTTGAATGCTCATCTCGTTGCCCCCGAAAAATATCCGCCAGATTACCGCTCTGCTGAACACGTCCTCTGTCGAGCTTGTGTTTTTCGAAGGCTGGCATCCATCAAAACTCACACTAGGGTCAACTGCTTTATGCAATACTTTTGTCCAAATCTTTCCCATTTTTTGCCCTAAAATCACCCACTAAATCAGCTGAAAAGACTTGAATAAGTTTATCTTGATGATCAGTTGAGGAGAAAGCAGGCTCGTATAGAGACGTCATTGACACGGTGGGGTCGTGGGTGGTTGTGGTAAGGGAGGCCGAATGGTGTCGACGGTGGGAAAGGAGGGTGCCGGGGGGGGGGGGGGGAGAGGGTGTTTCAACAAAAGGGCCTGATTCGGCTTCTTTCGTTTTGCAAGCGCTCGCGGTCGATCGTATTGTGTACTGTTGACGGCTCGAGTATTATTACTTTGTGTCCGTTGGGAATTTAAACTGGGACATATGCCGTTTCGAGAAATGGGTGGGCAGATGGATGGGCTGGCGAATGTGTTTGACTCGGGAGCCAACCCTGACCACTCCCTATAGCCATACCTGAAAGAAGAACCACGGGGACGCACTTAGGCTCCAGCCGCGAGGTTAGAGTTTGAGACGTCGATATGCTTATCGATGGACATGTAGACGAATATACGACCGTCTTTGTTACTGGCCAGTACTGGTCCGACACCGGTCGGCCATTCCTTAGGTGCTTCCACATAGCATCCCCTTTTTTACCTCAAGCTCGGGTGACAGAACAAAATCGATGCTTTCAGGCATAAGAAGCTCTTACTGCACAGGTCTGGATGGCTCCTAACCTTGCGGCATTCTACCCATGAATGTATGACGTATTGGTGGCTGGTTGGTCTAGTGGCATGATTCTCGCTTTGGGTGCGAGAGGTCTCGGGTTCAATTCCCGGACCAGCCCGAATATGTATTTTGGTATGTAATACACCATTAATATTTTCCCCTTCAGGCTTAATTATGTAATGTCTTGATGTAGTCTAAAAATTGAATTTCGTATATTTACACCTGGTCAATCGCAGCAGAATATGTGATATGTATTTCATTTTGAATGCTCATCTGGTTGCCCCCGAAAAATATCCGCCAGATTACCGCTCTGCTGAACACGTCCTCTGTCGAGCTTGTGTTTTTCGAAGGCTGGCATCCATCAAAACTCAAACTAGGGTCAACTGCTTTATGCAATACTTTTGTCCAAATTTGTCCCATTTTTAGCCCTAAAATCACCCACTAAACCAGCTGAAAAGACTTGAATAAGTTTATCTTGATGATCAGTTGAGGAGAAAGCAGGCTCGTATAGAGACGTCATTGACACGGTGGGGTCGTGGGTGGTTGTGGTAAGGGAGGCCGAATGGTGTCGACGGTGGGAAAGGAGGGTGCCGGGGGGGGGGGAGAGGGTGTTTCAACAAAAGGGCCTGATTCGGCTTCTTTCGTTTTGCAAGCGCTCGCGGTCGATCGTATTGTGTACTGTTGACGGCTCGAGTATTATTACTTTGTGTCCGTTGGGAATTTAAACTGGGACATATGCCGTTTCGAGAAATGGGTGGGCAGATGGATGGGCTGGCGAATGTGTTTGACTCGGGAGCCAACCCTGACCACTCCCTATAGCCATACCTGAAAGAAGAACCACGGGGACGCACTTAGGCTCCAGCCGCGAGGTTAGAGTTTGAGACGTCGATATGCTTATCGATGGACATGTAGACGAATATACGACCGTCTTTGTTACTGGCCAGTACTGGTCCGACACCGGTCGGCCATTCCTTAGGTGCTTCCACATAGCATCCCCTTTTTTACCTCAAGCTCGGGTGACAGAACAAAATCGATGCTTTCAGGCATAAGAAGCTCTTACTGCACAGGTCTGGATGGCTCCTAACCTTGCGGCATTCTACCCATGAATGTATGACGTATTGGTGGCTGGTTGGTCTAGTGGCATGATTCTCGCTTTGGGTGCGAGAGGTCTCGGGTTCAATTCCCGGACCAGCCCGAATATGTATTTTGGTATGTAATACACCATTAATATTTTCCCCTTCAGGCTTAATTATGTAATGTCTTGATGTAGTCTAAAAATTGAATTTCGTATATTTACACCTGGTCAATCGCAGCAGAATATGTGATATGTATTTCATTTTGAATGCTCATCTGGTTGCCCCCGAAAAATATCCGCCAGATTACCGCTCTGCTGAACACGTCCTCTGTCGAGCTTGTGTTTTTCGAAGGCTGGCATCCATCAAAACTCAAACTAGGGTCAACTGCTTTATGCAATACTTTTGTCCAAATTTGTCCCATTTTTAGCCCTAAAATCACCCACTAAACCAGCTGAAAAGACTTGAATAAGTTTATCTTGATGATCAGTTGAGGAGAAAGCAGGCTCGTATAGAGACGTCATTGACACGGTGGGGTCGTGGGTGGTTGTGGTAAGGGAGGCCGAATGGTGTCGACGGTGGGAAAGGAGGGTGCCGGTGGGGGGGGGGGGGGGGTTGTTTTAACAAAAGGGCCTGATTCGGGTTCTTTCGTTTTGCAAGCGCTCGCGGTCGATCGTATTGTGTACTGTTGACGGCTCGAGTATTATTACTTTGTGTCCGTTGGGAATTTAAACTGGGACATATGCCGTTTCGAGAAATGGGTGGGTAGATGGATGGGCTGGCGAATGTGTTTGACTCGGGAGCCAACCCTGACCACCCCCGATAGCCATACCTGAAAGAAGAACCACAGGGACGCACTTAGGCTCCAGCCGCGAGGTTAGAGTTTGAGACGTCGATTTGCTTATCGATGGACATGTAGACGAATATACGACCGTCTTTGTTACTGGCCAGTACTGGTCCGACACCGGTCGGCCATTCCTTAGGTGCTTCCACATAGCATCCCCTTTTTTACCTCAAGCTCGGGTGACTGAACAAAATCGATGCTTTCAGGCATAAGAAGCTCTTACTGCACAGGTCTGGATAGCTCCTAACCTTGCAGCATTCTACCCATGAACGTATGATGTATTGGTGTCTGGTTGGTCTAGTGGCATGATTCTCGCTTTGGGTGCGAGAGGTCCCGGGTTCAATTCCCGGACCAGCCCGAATATGTATTTTGGTATGTAATACACCATTAATCTTTTTCCCCTCCAGGCTTAATTATGTAATGTCTTGATGTAGTCAGATGAATGGGCTGGCGAATGTGTTTGACTCGGGAGCCAACCCTGACCACTCCCATAGCCATACCTGAAAGAAGAACCACAGTGACGCACTTAGGCTCCAGCCGCAAGGTTAGAGTTTGAGACGTCGATATGCTTATCGATGGACATGTATCGCATTTTGAAAGGTACAACTTTAGAATGGAGACCGGAGAGTAATCATCAGGTGTGTCGGAAATAGCTGTTGTTGAGCCTTCTCTAAAAAATGTCCGTTTTGGATCTCGGTATGAAAATGGATAACCCGTTTCCTTCTGGCAATTCAGAAATGTGACTGGCTTCTAGTTGTGCCATTTCATCGCGTCTAAAAAGCAATGAAAATTGTATTGAAACATAGCAAGCTATTCTAAAATCCATTAAGTTATTAGTTGGACCCCCAATTTTTTTGACAATTCTTTTAACTATCTCAAGAGAAATTGGTTCTTTTTGGCTCAGATGTTTGTGAAGTTGACGTCTACCACTAACTATGATCTGCTGTACTATTGGTAAATCAACAGGGTTGGGTTTTGCATTGACCAGAGAATGTATCCATTTGATGGCAGAGGCTGATGAGGTTACAACGCTGTCCGATTTGGCTTTGTTTTTTTGTGAACAAGGTATGCTGCGATGATTTCATCTTGAATTGGAAGTTTTATCTCGATTTGTAGATCTTTCAACCACTTTAAAACATGTCTACAGTAGTACAAATAATTATTTACTGTACCGTGAGCTTTAGCTAATACTGCTTGGTTGAAAATTTGCTCCTTCACTTAATCAAGATCACCGGGAAAGTTTGACCAAAAGGGCTGAGAGTAAATTATCTAATGATAAAAGCAGAGAAAGAATGATATATTAAGCTTGTGTGCAATCTATGTGGACAGCACAAACTGAACCATTGAATTCTGAAGACCCAAGTAAGGAATTCTTGTTTCTTCCTTGTTCCAAGGCATTCGAGCCTTTCATAGTAATAAATCCTTTAATCCAAGTTATATAACTGGACCACAAAATCGGCCAAAAAGCAGAGGATGGCCATCAAGGAAATACAAGTGTTCCTTTAGCTTTACACATATGAATATAATCAAGTACACTAGGTATTAACACCACGGGTGGGACTAACAAACAGTTTTCTCCCGACCAATTCTGTACAAAGGTATCAACTCCCGAAGTTCCAGGATTCCAAAACCTAGAGAAAAAACGGGGAAGCTGTTTGTTATAGTAATTGGCAAAGCAATCAACTGTGAATGGTCCCCATATTTTATTGATTTTTTGAAACAGATTCGTTGATATCATCCAATCATCTGCGTCAATTAGTCTACTCACAAAGTCTGCTTGGTCATGTTCTGATCTGGGGATCCATTGCACTTCTAAACTTATTTTGTTTTGCACACAAACTTTGAAGATATTAAGGGCTAGGTCTTGTAGATTTATATTCATACTTCCTATTTCTACAATCCTTGCCGCCGATTGACTGTCAGTGAATAACTTTAAATAGGAGTGAGAAATAATGGATAGAAACGATCTTAGGGCAAATTTAATGGTATTTAGTTCCCTCCAAGTTGAACTGCGTTTGGCTTCAGATTATGTCCATAGTTTATGGGTTGTGTGTATATCATTACAAATTATGGCTCCTGAACCAGTTGAACTAGCATCGCAACATGCAATTTTTTAAACTTTTCTAACTGCAAAGACATTGCGAGCATTGAGCATCTCTGTGTTCTCCTTCCAAAAATTGATTTCAGCAACACGGTGTTCGTCTAGTCTGATCAATTTATCTTTATCGTCTGCTTGGGCTATTAGTATCTGGCAATGCCTGGTCATAAGTCTGGTGATATTTCCATACACTGGGCTCAATGAGATAATCTGACCAACGAAAGAATGAACTTTTCGAACAGTTAAGATGTTGCACTGTCGAATTTCAGATATAGTGACCTTGATCTTATCTATACGCCTTTGGAGAATTGTCAGTGTACCAGCCTGGGTATCACAGGTCATGCCTAACCAATCAATACAGTAAGAGGGATTCCACTGACTTTTATCTGTGTTATAAATGAGACCAGCTCTTAAGAGATCAATTCTCAGAAATGTCTTTGGCTACATCATAGTCGTGCTTAGTGTTGATCTTTGTACTGGGGACAACAATGAACCCATCATCTAAATATAGGGCTATACGTATACCAGCTGCCCTCCAGTGAGTAACCAATGGCTTTAAGATTTTGGTGAAGAGTAGCGGGGCTGAGGAAAGACCAATAGGAAGGACAGTGAATTCAAAGTACCTAAAATGACCTTGAATTTCCCATGAGAAGCCCAAGTATTTTTGACTATCAGGTGATATTTCGATATGATGGTAGCCGGATTTTAAATCGAAAGAGAACATTAGCGAATTTTGTGCAAGAAATTGTAAGCCTATTTTCCAATCGTCTAGTTTAAAATGAACTTTCTGAACAAATTTGTTTAGTCTGCTTAAATCTAGAATCAATCGCTTCTTTCCAAAAGCTTGATGGGCTACTGATAAGAGACTTACAATGTAAGAAGGTTCCTGATTCTCTATTATTCTACGTGATGAAAGCAGTTCCATGATAGATGCTGTTACAAAATCGTTATCCTTTAATGCTGAATTGTTATTTCGAAAAAACACAGGGGGTGGCTTTTCAGATAAAGGTACTGTAACCATTGGAAATCACTGACATGATCATTTGCGATGAGCCAATATCAAACCAAAATTGTTTGTGCTGTCTTAGCCTTCCTTTGACCGTTACATTATCAGATTTCAAATCTGTTACCTTACATGACTTATAATCACACCGTACCTCTAGCACATCAGAAAACTTTTGATGCGAGTATCTCTTTAATGGTGACTGATGACCCCTGTAGTTCCGATGCTTTGCCCTGAAGAAGTGTTAGTGCCGATAGGGGCAGTGCCTGTGGTTGTGAGACTGGTGTCGATGGGGAAGGGTCGTTGCGAGATGGGGACTTGCCAAGGGGTGTATCTCGTGTGGAAGTTGGTGTAACCGATTGTGGGGGCAGCTCTGGCTCTAGGTTTAACTCTGGATGATAAATGAAGTTAAATGACATCGAAGTTAAATGGACATTCTCTGGACCAGTGGCCTGGCATTTTGCAGCTGAAGCATACGTCAGCATTCGGCATGCCTATCGAAATGAAATAATAAACTAAAAACGAAAGCAAGGGGTACTTTGATGTGCAACTTAACGTAATATAGACACTGGAAATCTAACACGATCACTCTGTAGCGTATGCACCGGCCTGAATTGAATTATGTTGCTGCGGACGCTGCTTTTATACAGCAATGCATCATTGACATGTGCATACTGCACAATACATCCATGATTTGAATAACCCGCGCATAGCTCATGTGACACATACGGCGGGAGTCCCGGCCTCTGAATTACGTCATCCAAACTATAAAAACTACATTTAATAGCTCTCAATACCCTGCCATACTCTAAAAAGTTGGTATGGACATTGAATGTATTCTTAAAATCCTCAAGAGAAATAAAGTTACCATTCTCATCTATAAGATCACATACAAATTGCACTTCAGCACTGTCCCAATGTTTATAGTATATACACTTCCCACCAACCTTAATTTTATCGTTAAACCAAAGAGAACTCTTTAGTACCTCCACCTTGGTTGTGGGCGTGTGGACCCGAGTAAAATTGGACCACGAGGTAAACACATCTAGCCAAAAAGCGTTATAATTTCTCTGTATACCCACAAATTTGGCGGAGCCACCTTCCAATAAAGACAAACGGGTATTATTAAAAATGTAATTACTCAAAGTGAACCAACCTGGGGACTGTGCCTTGAAAAGTCTTCGTAACCAGGTAATTTTTAAAGCATCTATATAAGCCCGAACATCGACCATTCGCAAACCACCCTAACCATAATCTTGGAGCATTTGATTTCTAGCAACACGGTCTTGTCCTTTCCAGATAAATTTGAAAAACATAGTACTTAATTCCTTAATCATATTACATGGAGGATCAGGAATGGTTAACACGAGGTAAGTAAGTTTGGACAAAAGTAACGACTTAACAACAACAATTCTACCCAGAAAAGTCAAATGTCTCTTTGACCAGTTAAAAATTGGACTACGTAAGGACAAAATAATCCTGTTGTAATTTAACAAAACCATTGAATTAAGATCAGTAGGGAACTCAATGCCAATAATTTTAAAAGTACGCTTAGCCTCAACCCAGTACACGTTAATCCCTTCACAAAGTTTCAGCCCACAGCCCTTCTTAGAACCAATCCAAATGGCATTCGTTTTCTCAACATTAACTTTTAATCCAGACATACTAGCAAATATGTCAAGAATTTTAAAAGCTGCCTGCATTGACCTGTTAGTACATTCAAAAACAAAACCGTATCATCAGCATACTGGGATAATCTAAATTCCATGTCCCCAACCTTAATACCCTTAAGATCTTTGTTATTACATACCATCATGGATAGAACTTCTGCACACAAGAGAAACAAATATGTGCTTAAACCATCTCCCTGCCTACAACCTCTCCCAATCTGAAATGATTCCGAAAGAAATCCAGTAACTAGTACTGAGGAGGAGGCTTGGTTGTAAAGTACCCTGATCCATTTTTTAACTGAAGGACCAAAATTAAAACTATCGAGAACCTTAAAAATATAATCATGTGAGATAGAATCGAAAGCTTTTTCAAAATCAATGGAAAGAAATAAACCGGGGATATTATTAGAATCGGTAACGTTCAATAAATCATACATCAACCGAATATTTTCTCCAATAAAACGATCTGCCATAAATTTGTCTTTCATGAATAATATGCGGGAGACATGATTTAACTCTCTCTGCAATACAGGCAGACGCAATTTTATACGATGTGTTTAAGAGCGAAATAGGACGCCAGTTTTTGTTTTAAACTGTCGAGGCTTGTCCCCTTTTGGCAGGAGAGTTATTATCTTATTTTCATTAATAACATTTAAAGAAACACTTGGTCATTAATAACAAAATGAATATCTCGTGGATGCATATTTCTCAGGTTAGAGCGTGAATACGGAAAAACAGCGTATTCTTCTACCAACTCCCAAATAGTATCTTTAACTAAATCAGAGTATGTTTTATCTGTCAACAAAGAGTTGTTAAATTTCCAATAACCTTTTCCAAGTTCCATATCACTAAAATCAAATGTTATATCAATGAGAGAGTGATCAGTTCTATACCCTGGCTTAATGTCGCAGCTAATTATTTTAGAATTTAATTTCGATGAGATTAAAAAATAATCCAACCTAGATTGTTTCAAAGATTGATGTTGTCTCCAGGAGTATCTACGAGAGTATGGATTATATATTCGCCAAGTATCAACTAAATCAAGGTCATTACATATACTAGGCACTCTGTTTCTTGCCAGAGGATTATTCAAATTTATGTAATTTACACAATCAAGAGATTCATTTAAAATCAAATTCCAGTCACCACAAAGGATAGCATGAGTGTTATCCAAATCATTCAAAGTTGTACTAATTTCGTCGTAAAAACCAGGATCATCATTATTTGGTCCATACAGGTTGACCAGACTAATTCTATACTCCCCAATTTCAAAATGTACAATTAACAGGTTGTCATTATCATCATTCTTAACACCGTTAACTTTATACTCAAAATTATTATTAAAAAGAATAGCAACTCCCCTGGAATTACTCCTAAAAGAACTGAAAAAACACTCCAAGCCCCATTCACTTCTAACAAGATGTTCCATGTCCTTATCGAAATGAACGTCTTGTAAACAGTAAACCGAGTGCTTTTTATTTCTAAGAAAATAACAAACATCTTTTCTTTTTGCGAAATTACCCAGCCCTCGACAATTCATCGAGGCTATTGAAAACTTACTATTATCCATTGCTGCCACGTTCACATAAAAACAAGAAGAATATTATTACGTCCATCACCAACATACATGTAATATTTTACATGCAAAGTTAACGTGTCTTTTAACATAAAGAAAAAATGAGTACAACATCATTGGAATACAGATGACACAGTGAACCACAAATTTGAATTGAGAGCTCAAAGAATAAGCTACCCCGGATTTTTGCATGAAACCCACCCTCCCCAAAAACCACGGAAAAAACCATGGAAATGAGGCCAAATAGTGTCCATTAATAACTATTAATAAACTGGATGAGTACTCCCTCAAACTGAAATATGCCACGGTGAATCCAGTCCCGCCCACGGTACGGTCCGCTCATCATATGAATGTGTGGCAAAGTGGAGTGGCTGAGCCAATGTAGTCTCCTCTCAAGGACAGGCTCGGTACTCGGAAATGGCCACCACGACGGACGTCACTCATTTACAAGGTGCGGGACTGTGAGGGGAATCTCAACCCAAGGTTGCAGCCATCTATACAAGTAAAATTTAACTAAGATACGTGCAAGTCTCGTGGTTAACAATATAAGGTTGATTACACAAAATTATACAAAATAAATGCCGGGTCGGTGTAAAACACTTCTCGAATCATCAATATATACTGTTTCTCCATTAAGTTAACACAAAACTAAACTTCAATTAGTCCTTTCCTTATTGGTCCAAAATCACGGTCATGACCCAAATTCTGCTTATCTTCAATAATGCAATAATGTTATTTCACTTAAAGCTTCCGAACATCAATATCTTCAACAAGTTTTACAATGCTTAGAACAAATTAAACTTACGGTTATTTTTCTTCATCAGGCTTAAACTGGTGTCTTGTAGGCTGAGTGTTGCAAAAGTGGGGACCGGTTTCTGAAAGATCGTATTACTGGCTCTGATTTTGCCAAATCTGACGATCCGATCATTCCGGGACTGAATTTCTCCGGCTGATCGTCACCTGCTGCTTCAGGGACCTCAGGGAAGTTGGTACCGGTCACTCGCAAGAAATTCTCAGCTCACACACCCTCGATGTTAACAAATTGACGATCAAAATCGTTCTCACCCACTCTCACCCTCTTTACATCACACTTTTACTACACTCGAAATGCAACTAATGAATGCGAACAAAAGCAAATCCGTGGAAAAACGCCCGATGTAAACACAAACAAAAACACGAATTTAGTTTATGGTTTAACAATAACCATGGCCAGTGGAGTTACATAAGATCGTGACAGCGCGTCCCTATCGTGATCGGGGATTATGCTAGCGGTTGTGACGCCGGTTCGCGGGAAATTTAGACGGGGACGCATTGGCTAGCTAAATCAGCGCGGGAATATGTGTGAAACCATTTTGTGTCAGGGGTGTGAATAAATAACGAAATAAGAATAAATAAATTGCCGTAATTTAAAGAACGATCTTAACACTCTCCTCGTCTTCCGAGGCTGCTAGGTGCGGGGCAGGGGGCCCGCCGCACGGGCACACCCAAAAAGGACAAAATGCAAGCGCGAAGCGCGAAGGCCTTACGGCGTGGGGTCCTAAGGGCTTTGAATTCTGGATGCTCCGTGGTGCAATCTGAGGCGATTCGTGATGGGCACTTTCACCCGACTTTTTTTAGCAAAAGTTGTGAAGATTATATGGAGAATATATATATCATTATTTAACCATTATTTTTAGCCATTATTTTAGCCATGTCATGTCATCATCACAGTCTAAATAGTTGTTTTTGAAAAAGTGGATGGATACTGATCCATTGATATTATATTTCGCCAATTCCGGAGAGACTCACCCTGTAGATTGTTCCTTGTGATGCAATCTGATCCACCCTACGCAGCTAATGGAATCAACCTTATTAGTATGCAAAACTCCCAACGACTGCTACATATACCCAGTGATCTCTGGAATCGCTGTCTTTTGTTACTTGTGTGCAGTCAGATCGTAACATCCCTTTTACTCTCTTTACTAATACTAAATTTAACGACATGCCTCAAGATTTGCCTTCGAAGGTCCGCAACGACGAGCAACTCCCCGTCGATATCCTGGCCTTGGCGGCGAAGGAAATTGGTGAGATTGAACCGGGGCCTGGCAGATTTGGCCAACCCAGATCTTGGGTTGGACCAACAGCAGAGTGCCAAACTTCTGTCCACGTGCCGTCGAGGACTGAAAGTTTTTCGGGTAGAGGGGTGTCGTCCACAAAGCCCTTCCCGGCCCACTCATCTGCTTCGTCGGAACGTTTTGTCCAAGCGGGGTCCAGCTCCAGCTCGACTCCCGTGCCTTCGGCTCAGGTCGGCGGCGTGGCCCCCGGTGACAGTACCAGCGGGCTCTTTCAGTCTGGGGATCCATATTCATCATGGGCCCAACAGCAGCGACCGCTGTTCATGCAGCCGCCGCCTTCAGTTCCGCCGTGGGGACTGAATTTTCCACCACAAAATGTTGCTCCGAGCTACGCTCCAGGCTACGCTCCAGCTCCAGGCTACGCTCCAGCTCCCGGTTTGCCGTATTTTCCTAATCCTTGGGGTATGCCGACACAACAGTGGTTCCCGACAGCCCAACAATCCCACACCGAACAGCCGTCGGCTTCACTGACCGCTACCGGACGACGTCATCGATCATCCGGGAATGTGAAACCTCAGCCCACTCCTCGGGATTTAACCGACGCAATTTTGGATGCGTCGGAACGGTACACCGTATCTGACCCGCCTAGCGCAACTAGTGACAGTGACGGCGAAAAATCCCAGTTTTTGGCAGCATCACCTTCCAATGTTGAGGTTTTTCGTAACCCTCATCGTAAGAACTTGGGTAATCCCATCTCGGAGAAGGTTCTGAAATGGTGGGAAGAGCTCAGATCTCATCGTCTCTCGTCTGAGGATTTCAAGGAGGAGGTTAGTACACAATCCGTTCCCGAGGAACAGGAGAAGTATTTTTCTGCCCCTGAGTTACCTACCGGTATTAAAAGGTTTTCAGACAAGCGAATTCTAGTTCAGTTTCCGTTGATGATAAGCTCCGCCTATCCCATGGTCATGTCCTCAAGGCGGCTCTCCCTTTCTTGCGACTTTTCGATGCCGTGGCTGACCCTGATAGTCCTGAGGAGATCTCCAACGAGAATGTGTTACAATTTTTGTCCTCCGGAATTATACTCCTCGGCTCAGCGAGCCAAAGCTTGGCCCTCTCTCGGCAGCATGCTTTTGATGACATTGTCGACAAGAAATTAGATGTCATCAAGAAAAATTCGCCATCCTTGAATGAGCTGTTTGGTGCGTCCGTTTTAAAGGACATCGAGGATACAGAGAAGGTTAACAGGTTGGCCGCGAAGGTGACCTACACCAAGCCTAGGCCCTCCAGGGGACGGCGTTATTCTCCATATCGGAATTTTGCCAGGACCGCCAGATGGAGACGCTTCTCTTCTTCAGGCGGCAGAGGTAGTTCTCATAGGGGTACCTTTCAGAGTTTCTCCAGGGGTGGCACCTCCTATGGGGGTGATAGGGCTAGATTTGCCAGATCCTCGCACTCTCAGAATGCAAAGAACTAGCTCATATTGAGCCTGCGTCCGATGTACATTCTAGTCGTACATTGTTTTCTCACCATGTTTGTGCTCCAACCCTTTATGCACCTCTTGCTGGTATACTAAAGTTTTTCACTCAATTTTGGAGTTTGATCACCAGTGATCCTTGGATCCTCAATGCCGTTTCCGGCTATCATATAGAATTTATTTCTACTCCATTTCAAGTTCGTGTTCCTACGCCTCGAGCTCAGTCTAAGCGTTATGAATTTCATTTTGATCAGGAGGTGCAAAAGATGTTGGACAAAGGGGCCATAACTGTTGAGCTTCCAGTTTCAGGACAATTTATTTCTACTCTTTTCATGGTCCCAAAGATTTCGGGGGATCTTCGCCCGGTTATTAATTTGCGTCCTTTAAATCATCTTATTGCTTATCACCATTTTAAGACGGAGAACATCTCGGCGGTCAAAGATCTTTTGTCCAAGGACGATTGGATGACTACAATTGACCTTAAGGATGCTTATTTTACGGTTCCTGTCTACTCCCTCCATCGTAAATATCTCCGTTTCTGTTGGAAAGGGGTTCTTTATCAATTTTCCTGCCTTCCTTTTGGGCTTTGCAGTGCCCCTCGCACATTCACAAAGATTTTGAAACCCGTAGTGTCCTTCTTCAGGGAGCGGGGAATCCGTTGTATCATTTACCTTGATGATTTTTTAGTTCTTGGTTCGTCGAGTGTTTGAGCAACACTCACGAGACAGTTGATCTTCTTCAGAAGTTGAGTTTTATCATAAATCATAACAAATCTTCTCTTAACCCATCACAGAACATCCAGTACCTGGGATTTGTCATCTATTCACAATCAATGACCCTTTCCCTCAGCCAAGCGAAAATAGACAGAGTCATCCGCCACTGCCACGAGATATTGGCCGCAGAGTCCACGTCGGCACGCGAGGTTGCCAGTTTGCTGGGCAGGTTATCCTCGACGGTTCAAGCGGTATTTTTAGCTCCGTTATTTTATCGACACCTTCAATTCGACAAGATTTTGGCCCTTCACAAGACCGGCGATTACGAGTCCCTAGTTTCTCTTACCCCAGAGTCCAGGGAGGAGCTCCTTACTTGGACTCAATATCTACAATCTTGGAACGGTCGCAGCATTCTTCGTCATTCCCCAGATGTCACAATGCAGACAGATGCCTCAATGTTGGGTTGGGGAGCCTGTCTCGACAGTCAGAAAGTAGGGGGGCGATGGTCGATGCTAGAACAGCTGAAGCACATAAATTTCCTGGAATTGTCGGCAGTCTTTTATGCTCTGAAGACTCTTCTGAAAGATCAACACGATCTCCAGGTTCGCCTCTAGCTAGACAACTCCGTAGCAATCGCCTACATCAATCACATGGGCGGTACACACTCCGCGGACCTTGCACGTCTGGCCATCAAAATCTGGCTCTGGTGCCTCAAGCGAAACATCTATCTGTCGGCGCAACACATTCCCGGATTGCACAACGTCACTGCGGACCAATTGTCCAGAGTTTTCAACGATCGGGCAGAGTGGCAACTCGATCCGCAGGTGGATCTGTTTGCAACCAGATTGAACACCCAGTTAACCACTTTTGTCTCGTGGCAGCCCGACCCCCTGGCCTGGAGAATAGACGCTCTCCTTCTCGACTGGAAAGGAATCCAGGGTTATGCTTTTCCTCCGTTTGCTCTCCTCACGAAATGCTTATACAAGATTCGGGAGGAGGAGGCAACAGTGGTCCTGATTGCCCCGGTGTGGAGGACTCAAGCGTGGTACCCCAGGCTGTTGGAGCTTCTCATCGATTTTCCTGTTATCCTGCCCCGGACAGCAGACCTGCTTCGTCTCCCGCACGATCACCGCCTCGTGCATCCATTAACGAATCAGCTCGAACTGGCCGCACGGAAGTTATCCGGGAGAACTTGCAGTCAGAGGGACTTCCACTTGCAGTGTCCTCCACTATTCTATCCTCCTGGCGGGAAGGGACTCACAGACAATTCAACTCCGCTTGGAAGAGTTGGAATAGCTGGTGTCTTCCAAGACAGGTGAATCCGGTTCATTCATCTATAGCTGATTTTTTAAATTTCCTGCAAGGTCTCTTCGACAAGGGTCTCCTCATAGGACCATTAATGTTTACCGTTCGGCCATATCTTCCGCTCATAGTTTTGTGAATGGAGCTCCCATTGGTCAACACCATTTGGTTACACGTTTTTTCAAAGGTATTCTCACGCTACGACCTCCTCGCCCCAGATATATGGTTACCTGGGACGTCACAACAGTCTTGGATTTCATTAAGTCCTTACCGGACAACAAACGTTTGTCACGGAAGCAGCTCACCTTAAAGCTAACGATGTTGTTAGCTTTGGTAACCGCTAGCCGTGTTTCGTCTTTGACAGCGATCCATCTTCACCAGATGGTCAGGCAGGCGAACGGTGCTTATGTTTTCTGGCTGGTTCACCCTTCTAAGCGTGTTTCGGTCGCTAAACCGGTTCATAACATAGAAGTTCATCCTTTCCCGGCTTGCAGGAATTTATGCCCTGTTCGTACTCTTCAGGAGTATCTTGATCGAACTCAACATTATAGAGGTGACGGTAGTTCACGATTTAGTCAACTACTTCTGTCTCATGCTAGGCCTTTTCACCCAGTCGTACCTATTTCCAGGTGGCTAAGAGACGTCATGTCTCTTTCAGGGATTGCCACTTCATCCTTTAAAGGTCATTCGACTAGAGGTGCGTCTACCTCAGCAGCAGCTCAGGCAGGTGTCTCCATGCCTGATATCCTAAAGGCGGCAGATTGGTCTTCGGCCACTACATTCGCCAAATTTTACAATCGGTCTTCATCCTCTTCAGAGTTTGGCCGAGCAATCTTGGCATCGTCATCGGCACCGACGCTTTGAAGTCTACAGGGTGAGTCTCTCCGGAATTGGCGAAATATAATTCTCCAATTACATAAAGGTACTTACCTGCAATATAATTAGAATTATATGAGACAATGGAGGAGAGACTCACGCTCCCGAGCAAAAACAACCAACCAAAACAAACAAACAAACAAACAAACAAACACCACCCCCACCCCCCCCCCCCCCCCCCCCCCAACACCACAACAAACAATCCAGCAAAGTTCTTAGCCTATGCCGGAAAAATGGATTAAAACAGTTTCACACCAGTTTTAACATTCTTAAGACACTTCTGAAAAAGAAAGCTGAATTCTTTAAATTTGTATTGTACGAGTTTGTGTCAGGGGTCATGTTTATGGTTCACATCTGCGGAGTTTCATCATCTAATCGAGGTCGATTTCATTTATTTGCGTACAAAACCAATGGCAGGAACTATTAAACAAAACGTCGCCAGGAGAACAACAGGCTATCCTGGATGAACATTTTAAACGTATGTGCGAGGGGAGGTGGAGCTGGTTGGTGGTTAATGATTGTTGAATCAAAATCGTATGCTTTCGACTGAAATTTGTGTGGGCTGAAAGTTAGAATCCAATATGCAAACAAAAACAGACAAAAATCCAGTCTTCATCTCTCAAAAGAGAAGTGGACGTTTTCTTTTCAGAAATGTCATTGTCTATTATATATTGGTTGTATCAGGAGCAAGTTCGAGCGGGAAAATCAAAAATTACATTCTCCCCATTGGAAGGACACCCCTCCTCAATTAACCAAACACTACTGTCAGCAAAATTGAAAAAATAAAACAGGGCACGGTGTCACAACAGTGCACAATGTGGGCACTTCAAAGTCTTATCTCCACCACTTGGCTCGCGCGTATTTGTATTCTTAGCTTTGATATTCTTAGCTTTAATAAATCCGGTCTTTGGATTGGACGGATAAACGACCATTAATTAGGGCATTTTAGAAAATGTGTTAACCATCTGTGAAAAAAAATTGCAGGTAATGAAAGTAACCTGCAGGGTTTGGTCGCCATAGTGGCCAGTCCTGGGCAGGATGCAGCAAAGGAAAATGCATGTGCCACCTTGCGGAAAAGCGATGTGAATTAGGATTATCGGCTGTTCCGGGGACACGCCCCGCGGTCCATACTTGAAGCGTCGGGGTCTGGAAAGTATAGTATAAATGTGGAATAACAATGAAAAGGGTACCTTACTTGAGTAGTTTTTTCTCCTATATATGTATTCATGCGATAAAATCGGATTACGCAAGGTAGAAACTTGTATGTATATAGGTGCATCTATATCGCAATGTGCGTGAGCAGTATTTTTGGGGTGAAATAGCTCGCGATGGTACAGTTGGAGTGGTGATCAGAAAGGGTTTTACACGAGCTGACAGGGAAGCGGTCATAGGATAGCAGTTAGCATTTAGATTTCAAAAGAGCCATCCTGGCTCAGTGTAGAGGCGTGCAGGAAGGGACAACAATTATATCAATATATTGCAGAGGTTAACATTGCCCATATAAAATTAAAAAGAAAGCAACCCAGTCAATGTACCGGTTAAAGGGTAGGCCTACTTGTGGTCCCTATATTGATTTCGATAAAGCTATATATTGTAACGATTCCGGCCCTCCCTCGTTTTCGTTGCCTTAAAACTGTAGGGCCTAACTTCAGAGTCCTGAGGAGCCGGTATCTTCCAGATGAAACTCCAAAAGGGGGGAATGTACCTTATTTACTACGAGTAATGAAACAAGTTTGAAACTTCAAGGGTTACTCTCAACCAAAGACCAATACTGTTTGTATTAATTTATTATCTTCAACTCAGCAATATTTACACAGCGCCCTCATTATTTATACAAGCGCTCTTGAAAAATAGACAGGCACCAGCCATTTCACTGTTACTTACTATACTACGGGAGTATGATCATTGTGATGCGTAGGGGCTTTTCCATTGGTAGCGTGGGTTTTGTCCCCTAGTACATTATAGCCTAACTTTGTTCTTTATATCTTTGCATCTTTGGTCTTGTTGTGGTGAGGACCACTCGTGGAGGAGAAGCCCCAAAAACGAGATTGCAGCTTAATTTATAGCTGTAAGAAGCGCGTACGCGCAGCACGCACTTCTGTTGCATACGCAGTGATTGGACGCACTCTAAAATATCGACCAATCACAAATAATCTGCTACGGTAACTTGCTCCACTTCAGCTGGCGCGCGTCACCCTGGTTCTGTGTCATGTGTGCAGCATAAACAACGTACAGCAATACGTCATGAATAAATTCCGTATCTTTCACTGCAACATAACTTAAGCACACTACGGCACAGCCACAGAGTCAGAACGGCGCATCTAGCTGGGTGTTGCACGTTCATGAAATACAACTAAAAGAAAGAAAGACTAAATGAGAATACTACAATGATTATCCTCAATATTTCTTGACTTTGCAAAGGTCAGTTCCGGTAGAATAAGCGATTCTCTAGTTCTGTTAAACTACTTAATAAACAGAAGGCGATTTTCGCCACATTGCCGCCTACTTAAAATCCGAATGCGTCCTCGCATTCATAAACAACCTTACAAAAACTAAAATGAGTTTTGCAACCAAACAAAGAAAATATTATGTGTGTCCATAATAAATTCAATTGATTCTGTACAATTGCTCCTTGTGATGGTGTTCAATGAAATAAAAGGCTTAACGCAAACTAGAATCTCATCCTCAATGTCATTTTGTCTATAAAAAAACAACAGGCATTGTCTATTGACAATGACAGTAGGCCTCAACATGTGCATGCATGCATGCCAAATTATTTACATTCAAATCATCTTGTTTCGTTATCCTGTCGCCATGGAAGATTCCTCTATGATGCTACTGTAACGTGTAGTCCATTAATGCTTATCACTAGTCATGCTAGCCTATATGTAGTACTGCATGCTATCAATATCATTCAGAGCAGTGGCAGCATGAACTGGAGTCATATATCTATCACGAAATAAAGTATCACTAGGTACAGCCGTATTTACACTTGGACAGAATTTCTCAAAACTATTAAGTTAGACTATGATTTACCTTTGTCAGTATTTGTTACTTCCCTTGCTCTGAGGTTTGATTAATTAAGCTAATGTCTCCACGGGAATCCAAACAAACCAAAACAAACTACTTCGTTCCCACTGGAAGCCGGTTCGTTTCACTGGTTTTCTGTTTCCACACCATCCACTACATGTATACCTTGTTTAATACATGTAACATGTGCAATAGAAATATGCGGCCGTGTACCATGGAATCGCAAGTACCGGGTCACCGAAGTTTTAGCTTTGACCAATCAAAGAGCTCAAATTCTGCAAAATCAAGGCTAATTTACATATAGCTATCCGGGTCAGTCTTAAAAGCGCGGATTTCAAAATGTCAGAAATATTTTACAAAATCTCGTCTGCTTTATCACTGTCATGACTGTGTACAAATACTATAGTATAAAGTATAAGGACATAAACAGCAAATTTCACACTATCGTTTAGAGTGTTCTGGATTCTGACTAAAGGCATATTTCCGAAACAAATCACACGTAAATGCTTACCAAAAGCAATTTTGTAGACGCTGTGTTTTGGCAATATTTCACGAACGTTAACAACAAAACGAAGAGGCACAATAAATAACTTGGGCCTACTTACCGAGTGAACAGTACATTTACATGACTTACTTTTCTCCAGCTTTATCATCTCTATCGTTAATTGTCATTCAAGAATCATAGAATAAAAGTGTCCATATCATACGTGAATACACCTAACAGTTCAATATTGGTGGCATGAATGGTAGACGTTGGGGTCTGGGAGTTGTTCCGTAGCACTGCGAGCGTACCCGGTCTGCCACTGCGGCCGTCCAGACGGAGTGTTTGCCGGGAGAAGGTATTCATTATACCTCACTGTATATTCTCGTCCGTCCGGGAATCTCGCTGCTTCCGTTACCTGGCGAAAGATAACCCCGTGAGAGAGCTGGTGAAGTTCATGCTCCACAGTTACGGGTCTATGTTCTTTCTGTAGCTGGGCTTTCATTCTTTCTACTTCTGCGCCTGCTGCACTCTGCAGAGGTCCCGTCCTGGTGAGATATGGCTTGGTAGTGGTCATGGTGGGCCTAACTGTTCGTGCTGCAGCTATCGCCGGTGCGTGTGTACGTGCAGGGGCCGCCGCCGCCGGTGGTGGTGGTGGGGAAGGGGCCGGAAGATCTGCTGTCAGAGGGATGGAGGATGGCAGGGAGGTCGCACCTGTTTCCGTCAGAGGCGGGAACAGTTCTCGATCAGGAGTATTCGGCGCCAGTGAGATAGCTGGCGACGAGGCGGCTGATGAGGCGGCTGGTACAGGAGACGGCCGTGGCGATGGTGATCGAGATGGGAACGGTGACACCTTCGGGATGGTAATTACTGATGTCATCCTTTCAAGAATCTGATCTACCACCTTTCCATCCGACTTTCTCTCAACTTTCCTTTCATCACGTTGGCCTTTGCTTTTGAAGATGACCACTGACTTCATCACCTTAGCCCTGGGGTTCTTGCTCTCCTCACTTGGTCTTTTCTTCGCTCTCGTGTCTATACACTCCCGAGGATGAATTTTATGTTCGCGGAGCATATGCTGTTGAAAGTATCCGAACTGATCGAATTCCTTCTTGCGGCATATGTTGCAGACCAACTTCTCCTTTTGGTCACTCTTGCCCCAGCCACTCTTCTTCCTCTGGTGACGCCTATCCATTCTTTCTTGTCTTTTACTCTTTAGACGTGGTTTACTCAGTCTTAAGCTTTGTAGCTGTGTATGATGCTCTTTGTTGTGTGCCGATAGCAAGAGTGACGCATGCGCTGCATCTTCGTTTTATTTCAGCTGCCCTGGGAAATATGCACGTCACACGCATTTCTTTTCCTTTCTTGAATTTCGTACTTCGCGCCAATTTACGTGACGTCACATTTCTGGCATAGCTTCTCGTCTGATTAGTTTTTATTACCTCCTGCACAAATAATATTAGTGTATTTCTTCTCTTTTTGAGTCAATTTTCTTTTAAAAATCGTCTTAATCATCCTTTTTCCACAAGAAATGATGCCAATAAACTTTCCACCAAGCTAATAATGATGCAAAACATCCACTTCTCACATGAATATATAACCTTGGAGATAAACTATCGCATCTCCTTTCTTTCATCATTTTCTTTTGTAAATGAATTCTTAATGAGCATCTTCTTTACTCATTTCTCTGGTCTTTCTGTATAATTTCACACTGCAACTGCTGGACTCCCAACTTGCGGTCTCTCCGCAAAAGCTTATGAGGGCGCCCTCCATAATTTCCACTCCGTGCGTGCACTGTGCATCCAATTAAGCACGAGTAGTTTCACAACGTCCAGCTTAACTCAAAGGTTCCTCTACGTAGGTCGATTGTGTTAGGCATTATAACGTCTTAGACTGTTAATTGACGATTGCTTCACATTCTCTTGGGCTTTTAAAAACTTGCTCCTGGCCAGGGATCAGTTATTTCTCCCAAAGTCCGTGTTTCTTGTCCATCATCTTTGTTAAAGTCTTGACATCTCTTTCAATGCTTTATCCACTTTTGACCTTGTATTCTCCTGTATTCTCTTGCAATAAATCATTGATTATTTTCTCCATGGAGCATACTTCACTGCCCCATTATTCTTGAATTCATTCTACACTATTCCACTTCCGTTTAAACATCTCGCATCTTTAATAGCTTGTTATTTGAATTATTTGAACCTCTATCTATCTCTGTATCGTGCCGGTCGTCGCCTCTCTCTGTGACTGCGACGCACCTCGGAATACTCCTTGTCTACTCGCGTATCTTTCTTCAGGACATTTTCTTCGTGTACGTTATTTTCATGGGAATGCTTTCTTGGCGAAGCCTTTTCTTTATTTGTCTTCTCCGTCATCTCCATGGTTTCTTTATCTTGGACAAAACTTTGATGTTCATCTTTCTTGCCCTCTTGATTCGAAGCTGCATCCTCTTGTGTCTCACTCAAGTCTGTATTCACCATTGCTGGAGTCTCTGCCCTTGTCGTGTCTTGAAACCACTTTGGTGCATTCTCTCCAGTGTAAGGCTTTAGTCTGTTATAGTGTACTATCTTTGGTTTCCCCCTTGACCCCTTCTGTATTCGATATGTGACATCACTCATGCGCGTAGTTACCACGTATGGTCCTTCCCATGGCAACTGAAACTTGGGACAGTAGCCTCGTTTTCGCTTAGGGTTGTACAACCAGACTGAATCTCCTGTATTGTATCCCCCACGATCCGCCTTGTGATCGTAATTGCGCTTTTGTCTGTTACTTGCTGTACGAAGATGTTCCCTTGCATACTGATGCACTTGTTCCATACATTCTCGAAGACGAGCCACATATTCAGTTTGATTTTCTTGAAAGCTTCCTTGTGGTCTTTCCATCAGCAAGTCGACTGGTAATGTTGCCTCTCTTCCCATCATCATCTCACTTGGTGTGTAACCGGTTGTTTCATGAACAGCGGTTCTGTAAGCCATCATAACATATGGCAGACAAATGTCCCAGTCTCCCTGATTTTCGTCCACAAACATGGCCAACATATTTTCAATGGTTCTGTTCGCCCGCTCAATCATCCCATCTGACTGAGGGTGTAGTGCTGACGTTCTTGTTTTGTCTATGCCGAGGAGATCGCAGATTCCTTTGAAAAGCTGTGATTCAAAATTTCTTCCTTGATCGGTGTGAAGCTGCAAGGGGACTCCGTATCTACACACGTACTGTTCCACAAAAACTGTAGCTATCGTGGTGGCCTCTTGATTTGGAATTGCATAGGCCTCGGTCCACTTCGTGAAATAGTCGCCTACGACCAAAATATATTTGTTGCCTCGATCAGTCACGGGTAGTGGGCCTAACACATCCATGGCAACTCTTTCCATGGGTTCTCCCACATTGTATGTCTTCATTGGCCCTCGACGAATTTTGTTCGGCGATTTTCTTGATGCGCATTTGTCACACATAGAGCAGATGCGATTTACATCTCGTTGCCACTGGTTCCAGTAGAACCTGCTTCTGACTCTTCCTCGTGTTTTGTTTTGACCAAGGTGACCACAAGTCTTGTCACTATGTAACCTTGTTACCAGCCTTTTTCTTAAACTCTTTGGAAGAAGAATCTGCCACTTGACTTGATCACCTGCTGCAGTTTCCCATTGTCGGCATAAGATGCCGTCACGTATGTGCAATCGTTCCCATTGCGACCAGTAGCTCTTTACTTCTGCACTTTCAGGTGAGACATCAGTCCACTGTGGCCGCTCTGTTGAAGTCTCTTTCCATTGGAGTATCTTACCAATGCTTGCGTCTTTTCTCTGTGTATCTTTAAGTTCTTGTCTTGTTATAATTATTAGTTGTTCCTCTCCTACGTTCTCTTCTCCACATGGTTGGTCTTGAGCGCGTGACGTGATGACTCCACAAAATAAATCGTCTGGCCTTACAGTTGTGTGGTTAATTTGTCCCGTACTTTCGCTTGTGTCTTTGCGCTGTCGAGGCTGTCTCATGCTGTATTCAATCTCCTGAGTAACACCGTATCTCTCTATCTTGTCACACTGTTTGCAATTGTCGCAGGGTTTCCTTGACAGACCGTCAGCATTTCCATGCTGCTTACCAGGACGATGTTGGATGTCGAAATCGTAGGTGCTCATGAGCTCCAACCATCGTGCAGTTTGTCCTTCTGGGTTCTTGAAATTCATTAACCAACGAAGAGCTCCGTGGTCTGTTCGAACAAGAAATTTCTTTCCAAACAAATAGTGATGGAAATGTTTAGTGGAGGCCACTACCGCAAGTAGTTCTTTCCTGGTCACACAATAACGTCTCTCCGCCTTAGCCAAAGATCTGCTATAATAAGCGATGACTTTCTCTTTGCCATGTTGAACTTGAGATAACACCGCCCCTACACCTTGATTACTTGCATCTGCGTCTAAGATGAAGGTGTCTTCATCCGTAGGGTACACCAATATTGGAGCAGACGTTAATTCTCTCTTGAGTCGTTGAAACGCGTCTTCGCATTCCTTCGTCCACGCAAAGTTAATTTGCGTTTTCTCTGTTAGGCGATGCAGAGGTCTTGCAATTTCGGCGAACTCCTTGACAAATCGTCTATAATATGAGCATAGTCCGAGGAAACTTCTAACTTCAGTCACTGTTTGGGGGGTGGGCCATCTCTCAACTGCTTCGGTCTTGACCGGGTCCGTCTGTATTCCTTTATTTGAAACGACATGTCCCAAAAATGCCACACTTTGCTGAAAGAGATGGCACTTCTTTGGACTTAACTTGAGGCCAGCTGCCCGGAGTCGCATTAGTACTTCTTGCAATCTCTGCAGGGATGACTGAAAATCATCTCCATAAACAATAACGTCATCGATGTACAACAAGCATGTCTGCCATTGTAGTCCTGATAACACTCGCTCCATCAGGCGTTCAAAAGTGGCGGGAGCATTGCATAAACCAAAAGGCATCACCTTAAATTCGTAGAGCCCTTGTTTGGTTATGAACGCTGTTTTATCTTTGTCTTTCTCTGCCATTTCCACCTGCCAATACCCGCTTGCCAAGTCTAACGTAGAAAACCATTCAGACCCGGATAATGTGTCCAGCGAGTCATCAATCCTTGGTAAAGGGTATGAATCTTTGATTGTGGACGAGTTAAGTCTACGATAATCTACGCAAAATCTTGTCGATCCGTCTTTTTTCTTTACTAAGACAATAGGCGAAGCCCAGGGGCTAGATGATGGTTCAATGATCTCTCGCTTTAACATCTTGTCAATCTCCTCCCTTGCCACATTTCTTTGATGGATCGGGAGTCTTCTCGCCGGTTGTCTGATAGGTCTCGTCTCACCGGTATTTATCTCGTGTTTGACAACCGATGTTTTCCCAAGATCATTGGAGTCTTTGGCAAAAACGTCTTGAAATGTTATTAAGACTCTTGACAATTGCATCTTTTGACTTTGATCCAGTTTTTCGCTACTTGTTTTGTATAGTTCAGTCAAATATTCTGGAATTTCTTGATCTGTCTGCACGTGTTCTTGTAACACAGCTACTCGGCAGTCGTCTTTTTCTTGGATTATTCTCTCACTTTCAACTGGTTCACACATGGCCATAATTGCGCCTTGGTAAACAATTACTGGCTCATCTTTTAGGTTGAGAACTCTGATTGGTACCAACTCCTGTTGAACATCAACCAAGGTCTTGGCAACCATCACCTCGTGATTTTTAACAAATCTCAATTCAGGCTCGACAATACCAAATTTGGTATTTCTATCTCTGTGTTGTAGCCTGCCAGGTAGCAATATCTCTTCTCTTGCTTTAATTGTCACGGTTCGGTCGGCTATCACTCGGGTGCACTTGTGAGATTCTGAGGCCTGGTAAACATAACATTTCACTTGTTGATTTCCTATTCGCATTTCGCCTTTCCCCAAATTTAGCGAACAATTATACATCTGAAGAAAGTCGTAGCCTAGAATTCCATCAGGCTCAATGTCAGCAAGATATACATCATGAGTCATTAATTTATTTTGTTCACCAACTTGAAACTCTAGTTCAAGTCGTCCTCGTCCAAGACAAGGAGCAAGTTCTCCATTGGCCATCGCCACTCTGACGTCAGTAGAACTTAGTCGGGGTCTTGAATTTTCGGGAATCTTATAGTAGACATCTGGACGAAGAATAGTCAAGTTCGCTCCGGTATCTACCAGAAAATTTGCTTGAACACCATTAACTTGAACAGTTACCTCTATGCCTTGAGTAGTTATCGCATGGGTTGCTGGTAATCGTTTGGTTACCGTCGGTCCAGCGCGTCTTGGTTTCCCAGCCGACTGTGGGACCACGAAATCGGCTGTTGTCCGTTTTCCTGCTGTACTTCTTGTCTGCCCATATATCTCTGATTACTTTGCTTTGGTTGTGGACACTCACGTGCAAAATGGCCTAACTCATTGCAGTTCCAACACACGGGAGGCCCTCTGTTGCTTCCTTCACGGTGCTTCCAGTTCTGTTTGCCTTGTCTGTACTTTACCTTGTCCCTTGATTCAGGTGTGGTCACTTTGTCTTGCTGTGCAAATTCGATTCCCTCGTTGTGTCCATTCACCATGTTCTTTATAGCCTTTGTTAGACTGCTAAGCCCATCCGACAGTGAAAGAATCTTACTCTTTATATCCTGGATTTCTTTACTTTGCTCTTCTTTCTCTTGTTCTGGCAAAACAACTCTGGCCACTTTTCGATTAACTCCACGTTGGCGATCAGCTGCTTGAAATGCCTCTAGCTCGACTGCAATACGGACAGCATCGGCCAGAGTCCCTGGCTTGGATTGAAATACTCGCCATCTAATCTCACTATCGGAGAGGGCATCGATACAATTTTCTTTAGCCAAAGTTTCTTGTAAAGCATATGCAGCTGTTGGGTACGCAAGACGTGTGAGTCGTCTAATTACTTGAGCCAACTCAGGCAAGGTTTCCTCTCTCTTTCGTTGTCTGTTTTTCAACTGTACTCGAAATAATTCCTTTTGATTGTCCGAACCGAATATGTTGTCCAGTGCTGTCACTAACGCTCTATAATTGTGACGGCTGTCATCATCCAAGTCACCCAAAATACACTGTGCCGATCCTCTTAAGTTGGCTGCGAGATATATAGCCTTAGCCTCATCATCCCAACCATTCATCTCGGATAGCATCTCAAATTGAACGGCATAATCATTCCAGCAACTGGACCCATCGTAGTTTGTTGGCTTTATCTTTATTCTTGCATCACGGCCCACATTTTCTGATCTCGAGGTCTTGTCAAACTTTGCGTGGTCTTGTTTCACTTGCTCACTCTCTTCGTTTGCTTCATCTAACTCTCTCTGTAGGATTTCACATTCCATTTTCATCTTGTTGAGTACTGCTTGTCCCTCTTTGATTAGTTTCTTTTGCGGAGAATATTCACTTGAAGTTGTTACCGTTCTTGAATCACCACTTTCTGTAATCTTTATTTCGTCAGAACTTGCAACGGATACATTCTCTTCCTCTCTTGAAGCTTCACCTAAGGATTCGTTTTGGATCTCTGGTACTGGACTTTCCATCTTTATCAATGTTTCTTAAAATTCTTTAATTCACCAGTCATTGAGATCCCCGCCGCTGCCACCAAATGTAACGATTCCGGCCCTCCCTCGTTTCCGTTGCCTTAAAACTGTAGGGCCTAACTTCAGAGTCCTGAGGAGCCGGTATCTTCCAGATGAAACTCCAAAAGGGGGGAATGTACCTTATTTACTCCGAGTAATGAAACAAGTTTGAAACTTCAAGGGTTACTCTCAACCAAAGACCAATACTGTTTGTATTCATTTATTATCTTCAACTCAGCAATATTTACACAGCGCCCTCATTATTTATACAAGCGCTCTTGAAAAATAGACAGGCACCAGCCATTTCACTGTTACTTACTATACTACGGGAGTATGATCATTGTGATGCGTAGGGGCTTTTCCATTGGTAGCGTGGGTTTTGTCCCCTAGTACATTATAGCCTAACTTTGTTCTTTATATCTTTGCATCTTTGGTCTTGTTGTGGTGAGGACCACTCGTGGAGGAGAAGCCCCAAAAATGAGATTGCAGCTTAATTTATAGCTGTAAGAAGCGCGTACGCGCAGCACGCACTTCTGTTGCATACGCAGTGATTGGACGCACTCTAAAATATCGACCAATCACAAATAATCTGCTACGGTAACTTGCTCCACTTCAGCTGGCGCGCGTCACCCTGGTTCTGTGTCATGTGTGCAGCATAAACAACGTACAGCAATACGTCATGAATAAATTCCGTATCTTTCACTGCAACATAACTTAAGCACACTACGGCACAGCCACAGAGTCAGAACGGCGCATCTAGCTGGGTGTTGCACGTTCATGAAATACAACTAAAAGAAAGAAAGACTAAATGAGAATACTACAATGATTATCCTCAATATTTCTTGACTTTGCAAAGGTCAGTTCCGGTAGAATAAGCGATTCTCTAGTTCTGTTAAACTACTTAATAAACAGAAGGCGATTTTCGCCACAATATGAACGCTGGAGGGCGCCGCATATCCATTGTCCGCAAATGTATGCTTGGGAAGTGCCAAGCATCACAACTTAACGGGAAAGGGGTACCGGATACCAACATTTGTCTGTGCTATATAAAGGGGATACCGGTTCGTCTTTGTGAAGGGGAAGAGCCCCGGGCCAATTTGCCTTTCGCTGTAAAACTGCTGCCAGCACTCGTTGGTCAAAATAATAAAATAGAAAATATATATATAAAAATGCGGCATCTGTCCATTTGCTATGGGAAAGGAAATCCCCAATCTAGTCGAGTAGTAAGAACACCCTGTGCCAAGTGTCGCAAATCTGAAAAGGAGGTGCCTCGCAACAAGTTACATTTTTGTTTAGGTACTATGAAGAAGAATATCAAAAATGAAAACGGTACATCGTCTTTCAATGGTGAAATGTTCCGTGGTCCATTGTATTATATTTCAATACCGGCGCCCAATGCACGAGACGGACCCGTCCGTACGAATCACATTTCATATGCAGAGTAAGTGTCCCAAGTCAAGTCATATTTTGCTACGAAGGAATGGGTCTCCGATCTGTGCCAAGTGTATTTACTGTAGAGACCTCCTGTACCGTGGCATTTTTGTGAGAGGCATTCCCCATTTAATTATGTGTTATAAAAGGGAAATGCCTCGTACCGAAGTGTTCTACCATGAAGGGGAAAGGCCCCTATACTGGGTTTGACCACGCGGGGGAAGGTTCTATATACCAACAGTAGTTTAAGATGGGGAGCTGCCGCTGCCCGTGCCCATTATGTTAGCCATGAAGAAATATGGGTTGTACTTTAAAATTTGTGTTTGGCAATCAAGGGGACACGCCCCGCGAAATCGAGAGCATAACTGTGTGGCATTTGCATGCGCGTGTGACGTACTGCATGATCGCATATAAATAGCCAACACTCACTAGTCTAGTTTTTGTACTCACGTCGGGTTTAACGTGCAGCGCAGTACCAAGCCATTCGTTGTTTGTTGGAGAAAAAAATGTCTGACCGCGTGGACCAAGCGATCGATTTTACAGCAAAAAAACTGGGCTTTGGAAAGTTAAAAAGTCATCAGATCAGTGCCATTCATCAATTTGTACGTGGCCATGATTTGTTTGTTAATTTATCAACGGGATTTGGCAAGAGTGTAATTTTTCAAGCTGCTCCATTTGGTCTTAGATTTCTTGAACGAAGCATGGAGGTGTTTCCTACCTCCATGAACGAAGCATGGAGGAAGGAACGAAGTAACCGAATGCAAACAGGAGAAAGCGCTGATTATTGTCGTCGTGCCATTGAAAACTCTGGCCGTTGATCAGTTACATCGTGCTGAACATCTGGGACTGAAATTGGCAGAGATAACGTCTGATATTCCAGATCACATTTTTGGAACAATCCGAAGATTTCTCAATCCTGTTTGCCAGTCCAGAATCACTCTGCTCAGAACGTTAACTGACTAGTAAGTTATTACTTAAACATGAGTTTCCTCCAGTGCGCAAGCGCGATTATTCGTTTGACCCGCCTGTTAAATTATGCATAAGCAGGTCGCGCGCGCTCCCTTGCGAAATGCCTAAGACGTTCTTAGCGATTTGGCCTTGTGTGTGTGAGTATGTGTGTGTGTGTGTGTGAGTTTGTATATGCCGGCAATCGTGGACCTAGGACAAAAGAATTCGAGCGTAGACAAAGGGTCCACGTTTGACCTAACGTCCACGATTGAAAATCGTGTACAAAACCAATGGGAGGCCTTCCGAAAAAGTTAGAGTATAAACAAAAGAGGAACAATGGGAGGTCCACGATTGCACCCGTTTGTGTGACTTTGTGTGTGTGTGTGTGTGTAGCTAGAGGGCGCTGCCGTGCGCGCTGTACGTCGCACCGCGCTAAGGACGTCTTGGAACCAAGACTAGTCCAGACATTGCCAAACGGTCCCCATTTCTTGGTTTGTTTCCGAAGTGCGGTCCCCAAATGTAGCACAAGGTACGTGCACCCCAACAAACAAACAAACAAACAAACAAGGTAAACAAACACATGTAATTCATGCTTGCTACCCTTACCAGCGCACATTTTTTTTGATTGAACAAACAGTTACGTGCTGTCGGCCAAGCATTTATGAGCCGCGATTTATCGGGATAAATCCCTTATACCGGCTTCCATATAGGACTCTTCGGGTCTCGGAACCGGCACAGACACTTGTCTTTTCCTATCTCGCCCATGTAACCCGAAAACCGAGTACCATAAAGGGAGGATTATGGCGGCGCCCTGAGCATTGGCTGCCGAGTCAGCCGAACGTGCCATGAACCTGTACGAAGGTGCTCACCTGGACTTAATAGACAGTCCCAGCAGACTAAGCGATAACGCCAAGTACAGTTGGTTTCTGAGGACGGTATACAAACGTACTTATAAATGCTGATTGGAAGTGTCAATGAAATTGTTTTTAAAACAAAAGTTCGGAAGGCAGGTTGGATTCGATCCCCCGATTCTGAAATCTTCAAATGATAAGCTAATCCGCTCGGCCATTGAGTCAATGTTACACGGGTGTATTCATTTAAAACGTATACCATCTTTACTTTGAAGAAAGGACACGACAGTGAAGAAGCACAAGCAAACCGGGCAAGTTGCGTCTGGATCCCAACAACTCAATCTCGATCTCGGTCCCGTTGACAAAATTGTGTGCGTACCTCGGATTATTTGGTGCAAACAGACAAACAACTGAAAGCAAATGTCTACTACAGGGCTAGGGCTAGGGCTGGGATTCGGGTTAGGGTTAGGATTTGGGTTACCTAATTTGCGGTGGCGGGGGTATCACTTGCGGTGTCGGGGTTAGGGTTAGGGTTAATACGTTGTATTGGTTTTGTTTTTGTTTTTGTTTTGCAGTGGCACTTCTTGCAGTGATGGTCCGGGTCAGATTTAGAGTTATGGTTTAGGCTTAGGGTTAGGGTTATGATTCGGGTTAGGGTTAGGGTTATGGGTTATGGGTTATGGGTTATGGGTTAGGGTTAGGGTTATGGGTTATGGGTTATGGGTTATGGGTTATGGGTTATGGGTTATGGGTTATGGGTTATGGGTTATGGGTTATGGGTTATGGGTTATGGGTTATGGGTTATGGGTTATGGGTTATGGGTTATGGGTTATGGGTTATGGGTTATGGGTTATGGGTTATGGGTTATGGGTTATGGGTTATGGGTTATGGGTTATGGGTTATGGGTTATGGGTTATGGGTTATGGGTTATGGGTTATGGGTTATGGGTTATGGGTTATGGGTTATGGGTTATGGGTTATGGGTTATGGGTTATGGGTTATGGGTTATGGGTTATGGGTTATGGGTTATGGGTTATGGGTTATGGGTTAGGGGTTATGGGTTATGGGTTATGGGTTAGGGTTAGGGTTAGGGTTAGTGTTACTAATTTATTTATTATATTTCTTTACCCAGGCCCAAACGGTTTCCGGTTAGTCTGTTGCTTTCATCTCACTGATAATGTTACTTGAAGCCAAGTATTTAAGATGCGTCTAAATCACTTGCTTCTTTGTCAATTAGTGCAAACAATCTTTTGTCGAAAAATCTTGGCCACCCTAGTTCTTGAGAGACTCTGCTCGTGGATACCATTTTGTACACAGTACCATGATGCTCGAACTATTTTTTAATAGCTGCCTTTACGACGGACCTCCTTACGAGTTACTCCAGTCTTTCCCCTGCCACCGCCAAAAGAGAACAAACAAAAACCAAAAGAATTGTAACCCTACCCCGACCCCCGACCCCCGACCCCCGACCCCCGACCCCCGACCCGCGACCCCCGACCCCCGACCCCCGACCCCCGACCCCCGACCCCCGACCCCCGACCCCCGACCCCCGACCCCCGACCCCCGACCCCCGACCCCCGACCCCCGACCCCCGACCCCCGACCCCCGACCCCCGACCCCCGACCCCCGACCCCCGACCCCCGACCCCCGACCCCCGACCCCCGACCCCCGACCCCCGACCCCCGACCCCCGACCCCCGACCCCCGACCCCCGACCCCCGACCCCCGACCCCCGACCCCCGACCCCCGACCCCCGACCCCCGACCCCCGACCCCCGACCCCCGACCCCCACCTTAACCCTAACAACCCTAACAACCCTAACAACCCTAACAACCCTAACAACCCTAACAACCCTAACAACCCTAACAACCCTAACAACCCTAACAACCCTAACAACCCTAACAACCCTAACAACCCTAACAACCCCTAACAACCCTAACAACCCTAACAACCCTAACAACCCTAACAACCCTAACAACCCTAACAACCCTAACAACCCCTAACCCCTAACCCCTAACCCCTAACCCCTAACCCCTAACCCCTAACCCTCAAACCTCTAGCCTAAACCCTAACAGGAATGGGGAAGAAGAAAAATGGAGAATGTAAATAATAAACACCGCTGCTCAAAACCCCGCGAAGCTAAAATCCGGGTCTGCAACCCATAGACTTCTTCGCAAATATAAATAGCGCCTGGTTCAGACGTACGTCACAATGATCAAAAGAGATTGTGGGAAGGAATGAGTAGTATAGGAGATGCCGATTCTGTAACAAATCTCTCATCTCCCTCTCATCTCTCTCCCCTCCAGAAAAAATGTATTAATTAATTTACTTTTCCCTCTCTCCTCTCTCTTTTCCCCTAATTTTAGGATCCTAAAATTGATTTGTTATCAGCCAACAAAATTAGATATATTTTTATTTTGTTTAAATATTATATTGTCATAATAAAAGATGGAAACTAAACCGACGATCAAAGGTTATTCTAGATGGTATATCGATACTCTGGAAAAATATGTAGAGCGAGAAAACATTACGGTGCCTCAACGCGCCAACCACATCTTACGACTCATACGGGGCTTTTCTACATGGCCGTTGGCGCGACTAAAAAGAACCGTAATAGATTACAAAATTCCATTAACTCAACGGACAAGATACACGCAACTAGACTACATGCGCGCCATACGTGAGCTCACTAGAAGATCGAGTCAAGATCTCACGAGTTACGTGCGAGAAAACAATATCGTAGTTTTTAAGCCAGATAAATACACTAGACGAGACTACATCAACGCTATCATTACCGAATAATCTCTATTTAAAAATCTAATACAAAAATCAAAAAGTCAACTCGCGATACTCGCGGGTGATAAAAACTTACACGTCGCCCCAACGGGTAGAAATGGTCAAGCGTTGAAAAAAGATTACATCGAAGCTATAAAAGATTCAAATCTCCAAATATTTTTCGAGAATCAGACTTTCAAGAGACGAGGAGATTTGCAAACAGTTATAGAAATTGGGAACTTATACCAAATTTGTTTACCGATGATCCGGAACAATTTTACAACACACACGTGTCGATGATCAAAATCAAAATAACCGCTGAATTAAGAGAACTAAGAACGATGAAACTTCAGATCGCTATGAAAGTAAAGTATAAAACAATAACGTCAGATGGTGAGACTGTAACATCGACGGCAACTCATTTTAGTCATCAAAATCGTGTCTTAAACGAGAGCGATATACAAACAACGCTCAGACAACAATTTGAAACGATACTGTCTGCGACAGATAAATACACGAATGAAGGAAATGGTTGGACTATAGATAAAATACTTGCGTTTTACATCAACATAAATAGAGTTAACCCTTTGGTAGGCGCTTCTTACGTAAAACTACCCGAATTTATCGCTAGTAAACACGCAACAGTAAACATCAAAAACGAAGATCAAGAGTGCATAAGATGGTGTTTAAGAGCCGCTTTGGGTATATATACCGATAAAGTTAAAAACCAAATAGAAACAAACCCAAAATTCAATTTAAACGGCAATAGAACTTCTAATTATAAAACTGATGACGGATTAAATTTTGAAGATGTAGACTTTCCCACACCCATACATCATATACCGAGAATAGAAAGACAAAACAATATAAGTATAAACGTGTTTGGTTACGAAAAATTGACATATCCATTATCCTCTCTAAAAACCCAGATGCTCCAACTTGCATTAATTTACTATTATTTAACGGCCATTATTGCTGGATAAATAACTTGTCTAAATTATTGTCTAGCGTTACAAACAGTCAACATCGTAAACATTTTTGCTTGAGATGTTTGTCGCATTTTAATTCGCCAGAAAAGTTGGAATTACACGAGATAGATTGCGAAGGAATAGACTCACGCCCATCTCGAGTCGTATTGCCAAAACCGGACAAGAATATATTAAAGTTCAAAAACTATAAAAATTTACAAGACGCACCTTTTGTAATCTACGCCGATTTTGAATCTATATTAAAAAAGAACAACTGCCTCTGCTAGCGAAGAGAGCGCCACAATTAAAACTCACATTCACAAAGCCTGCGGTTATTCGTACGTTGTCGTTAGATGCGATGGTCGTTAAATAAAGCAAAAGACATATAGAGGTAGAAACGCGGTAGATCATTTTATAACGTCGTTGAAAAGAATACAACCTCTATTAAGCGCGAGTCTAACTGACGCTAAACCGATGAACTATACGTTACGAGACGAAAAGCGACACCTAAACTCAAACGAGTGCTGGATTTGCGAAAAACCAATTTACCCAAATTACTCGTGTAATTGTCAGTGCGGCAGGCCAAAAGAACCAAGCAAAAAAGAAGAACTGGAAAAATACTCGTACGAAAACAAAAAGGAATACGTCGAGAAAAAGTGTATGACCTGCGAGAAAAAGATTAACAAATTTCGAAAAGTCAGAGATCACTGTCACATTACCGGTAAATATCGCGGCGCTGCGCACGCTTTCTGTAATCTTAAATTACAAATACGACCCAACAAAACACCAATACCGGTTGTCTTTCACAATTTGGAGAATTACGACGCGCACTTGATAATGCAGGGTATTTCTAAGTATCAAGAAGATATCTGGTGTATACCAAAAAATTCAGAAAAATACATTTCATTCTCGGTCGGCCAATATCGATTTATCGACTCGTTTCATTTTATGGCTAGCGCTCTTAGCGATTTGGTAAAGAGTTGTCCGAGAGAATCTTTTAGTTTACTCTTAAATCATTTTGGCGAAGAGAATGTGGACATCTTATTACAAAAGGGTGTTTATCCGTACGAGTATATGAACAGTCACGAAAGATTTAACGAGACTAGTTTACCGTCTAAGGAATGTTTTTATAGCGCGCTAAAGGACAAACACGTGTCTAACGAAGACTACGAAAGAGCGCAACGAGTATGGGAAAAATTTAACATTAAAAACTTGGGTGAATATCACGACTTGTACGTAACTACAGACACTCTATTACTAGCTGGGGTATTTAAGAATTTTAGGCAAATGTGTAGAACTAACTATAAATTAGATCCTGCCAACTACTATACAGCACCCGGTCTAAGTTGGGACGCGCTATTAAGGCATACGAAAATTGAATTAGAACTTTTGACCGATATAGACCAACACTTATTTTTTGAAAAGGAGAAAAGAGGAGGGATATCGAGTGTTGGAAGCGCAAGATATTTCAAGGCGAAAACCGAGTATCTAAACGACTACAGTCCGGATAAACCAGACTCTTATATTCTATATCTCGACGCCAACAATTTATACGGATGGGCTATGAGTCAATACTTACCCTACGGAGGATTTAATTGGGTCACCGCGAGTCAATTTACTCACGATCGTATCATGTCACTAAAAGACGTTTCTAAAACGGGGTATATGTTTGAGGTAACCCTAGAATATCCAACCGAACTACACGACCTCCACAATGATTATCCGCTAGCGCCGGATAATATAATTATACCGGAAGAATGGTTATCGGAGTATCAACTAAACTTGACGGATTCGATAGGATCTAGCGCTAATGTTTCAAAATTAACGGGTACGCTATATCGCAAAGAAAAATATGTATTACACTACAGAAATTTGAAACAATGCCTGAGTTTGGGTCTAAAACTAACGAAAGTACATCGAGGTCTACAATTTAAACAAAAACCTTGGATGAAATCATACATCAACAAAAACACCCAACTCAGAAAAGAAGCGAAGTCAGATTTTGAAAAGGATTTCTTTAAGTTGATGAACAACTCGGTATTTGGCAAAACGATGGAATATGTCAGAAATAGAATAAATTGAATTTTACTGCGAGACGATCAAGTTGAAGAATACCAAAAAATAACGTCTAAACCGAGTTATAAGTCTACTACCGCGTTTGAAGAATGCGGTTTATCATTTGTAGAATCCTACATAACTAATGTCAATTTATACAAGCCAATCTATTGCGGCGTTAGTATCTTGGACTTATCAAAAACTCTCATGTACGAGTTTTACTACGATACATTAAAAAAGAAATATGGAGACGGAGTAAGGTTGATGTATACCGACACAGACAGTCTGTTGTTGATTGTTTATACAAAAGATGTTTATCGAGACATGAAAAAACAGTCCGGCTTATACGATTTTAGCAACTATCCGCAAGACCACGAGTTATTCTCGAATGAAAATAGAAAGGTCATCGGTAAATTTAAAGATGAGTGCGGAGGACGAGTTATTAGCGAAGCAGTTTGTATCAGACCAAAGATGTATTCGATTTTATACGAAGATAATGACGTTATAAAGAAGGCTAAGGGTGTCAACAAAGTGACTATAAACAACGAGTTATCGTACGAAAATTTAAAAAATTGCGTTTTAGACAACAAATGCTATTCTCGCAATATGATTCGTTTTGGATCTAAACACCACATGATTTACACATAATCGCAGGTTAAGCAATCGTTAAATCCGTTAGATACAAAGAGATATTTTTTACCAAACGGTATAGACACGCTGGCTTTTGGCCACTATTATATACATTAATCGTTTAATAAAATTAAGACCTCCTAACGAGATATACATTTGTTTAGCAATCTCTACGTAAAAGACAATCTTTTTTCGTGATTATCGAATAAGTTACCGGCGCGGTCTCTGATACTAAAGCTGAGTTGGTTTATTTTCGAGCTTGCGAGTCTATGAGAAATTAATCTTCTATTTTCGATAATTGCATCGTCGCTTTTTATTATCGGTACGACGTATAACAAGTCGGTACTCTTTCCATTTAAGAAATTATCTCGAGTAGATAGTTGATCGCAATGTATAAAGACTGTATCGATAAGATTCATATTATACAACCCTACGTAATCTACACCGTAGATTAAATTTTTATCCGGTAGCCCCAACAAATGTTTAATGTTTCTATCTAAGCGTAGAGTACTATTTACTTCCAACACATTGATGAATTTTTTTTGTTGAGTCGATCTATAGAAACTTCTAACCAAGTAATTAATTTGCTAAGTTTATCCAAGAACCAATCGATATCATAATTTCCAGCTGGAACCAAAATTTGACCGGTTGTAGAACCCGTTTGATCCCCAGTATCTGGATCGAGTTGTCTTTTTAAAAAGACAATTTTACTATTAGTATCGACGTTATACAAACCCACGTTAAATATTACGCTGTTTAAACTCATAAAATAGTTTCCGTTAACGTTATCTATGGGTTCTGATAAAGAAAACGTTTTTTCGTTTTCGGTCATTTCAAAAACGTGCGACTCCATTTTAAACTTTACAACTAGATTATTTTTAAACGATTTTTAATTATTTGCTCGTTTAATAAGTATTTAATAAAATCATGGCGAGCGTTTTTATGATGGTTGGTGGAGCTATAGTAAATGCTTTGGCGTTTACAGGATCAAACTTTCTATTTTCGAGTTTAGGAAAGTCTGATGCCAACGCAGAGCGTAAACGGCATGACTTGGCTTTAGAAAGATTAACCCAAGCGAGAAACGAATGGCAAAAACAAAGAACCAAGTATCTAGATTATCTCAACGAGCGACTACGAAAGGAAGTAAAGGCTCAAAAAACATTTCAAAACATCGACGAAGCGTTGCGAGAATATAACGAAGTGATGGACGAAGACGCGCAATTACCCGTAGGTTTAATGCACGAACCTACATTGTCCGATTTTTACGTACCCAGCGAAGAACAGAAAACGGGCGAAATTATATTCATCTTGGGTGGTTCCGCCGTTTTGGGTTTTATAATTTATAAATATATATAAACGATTAATTAAAAGATGGAAACAAAAATGCGCAACATATTTTACAGTCCTCGAGGCTACTGGAAAGGCGAAGGAGCAATAACAAAATTAGCGTCAAAAGCCGACGTATCGGAAACGGAAGCTAGAAATTGGTTAAGAAAACAAGCCATGTGGCAAATCTATTTACCGGCTCCCAGTAATATTCCTAGGCCAACGAGCCTCAATAGATCGGTAGGATTACCGAATGAAATGCATCAAGCCGATCTCCCATACCTACCCCACGATACACTTAGTAGAAAAACGTATAGATACGCGTTGACGGTAGTTGATGTGGCCACTAGATATATAGAAGCCGAACCTTTGGTCAATAAAACGAGCGGCCAAGTCGTAAAAGCAATAAAAAAGATTTACAAAAGGTCGGCGCTGTCGTGGCCTAAAATTATTAAAGTAGACCCCGGTAGAGAGTTTATGGCCGATTTTAGCGTTTTGATGAGATCTAAAAATGTAGTCGTGCAAAGAGGCGAGGTAGGTAATCACAGGGCTCAAGGTATCGTAGAACGATTCAATTGTACATTGGCTGAAAGATTATTCGGTTACCAGTACGCTAAAGAAATGTTAGAACCCACCGAGCGTAGCAGGTTGTGGATAAAACGATTACCCAAAGTCGTAGAAGCGTTAAACGACGAAGAAACTAGACTGATATCTACGATTAAAGGTAAACCACTAACCCCTAAACTGGCCATGTCAGAATTAGAAATACGACAACTTAGTTCAGAGGGGCTCAAGAGTCCAGAAAAACTTTTGAACGTCAACGACGATCTCGTCAGGTACCTTTATGCTCCTGGAGAGGCCGAAAAAGATGTTAGAAGAAGAGCTACCGACCCCATTTGGAGCTTAGAAATTTACATTATAGAAAGAAGGACGATCAACCCCGGGCAACCGGCGTTGTACTATTTAAAAGATGGCCCCGAGAGATCATTCGTTAGGCAAGAATTAATGGTCGTTCCGTCAGATATTGAGTTACCACTCTCCTCTCTCTAGCTCGCTCGCTCGCTATCTAAATAAAATATCGTAAATTAGATAAGATATAGCCGAAACGCCCACTAAACCAACGACTAAAGCCGTTTTTTCTTGTTCGTGAGAGTCCGCTTGTAAGAGCGGTACATTTTCTAAATTGTCTGAATTCTGCTGGGTAGATATACTACTAGATTTTTGAGGAGGTGGTGTTTGTGGGCCTGTATGGTCGTACGGCGCCTCTGGTGTTGGGGGGGTGTCTAAAATATCTGGGGTTGTTGGTGGTGGGGGAGGTTCCGGGGTTGTAGGTAATGCGTGTATACTAGAGTTCAAGTTGACATTTAGTCCTATCGATAAATCGGGCGTAGCTATCTGTATATTATTATTATAACCCTGATGAATACCGACTAAGAGTTCCATATCTGATGGAATTAAGTATAGCCCCGGGCTTATCACGAAGTTTAACGAACTTCTAGCGTACTGTAAAGAATCTTGAAATCTAGCGATAGAAGCTTCTAGATCCGTAGGACTATCGATTACGTCTTCTACAATATTTTCAAATTGTCTTTGCGCGTCTAACCCAGTACCCGGCGTTAAGATACTAGTTTTTGTTTGAGCTTGCGCACCAAGTATGGCGTACACGTACGTTCTAACGCTTTCGTTTATGTATTCTATACCTACGTCCGTAAAAGAGCTCGCCTGACGTATAAACTTTCTAAAACCAAGTCGTGCAACGTCCGCGGATTGTCTGATCCACGTAACCGTGTACTTACTAAAATGATACGCGTCGCCAGATTCTCCAAACCCCATAATATGTGGCGCCGGGGTATCTCACGGGGTCAAGGTCATCAATGCTGATCTTACTAGAGTCGTAATTTCCACCAGGTACTGGTAAATAGCTACGCGACCCTAAATTATCGTAATAGTAGGCGGTACCTAATCCACCAGAAGTTAAGTCTACGGTTTGTTTAAAACTCACGTTTGGATCGACTTGAAAGTGTCGACAAGTATTGGTATATGCGTTGTGATCGATGTTATTGTTTAGATCGTTGAATATATTATCTCCTGGAATTGGGCACTTTAGAAAGTAAAGTATCTTTCTGATTGTGAAATAAATATGAAATTTGAATAAAGCCGACAAGACGGGATTTTTATGTTTCAACAAGTCTAGTCCTACGCCACAACCAGAAGTTGCGCACCAAAATGCGAAGTTGAGTTGATTTTGATAAAACGTCATGGGGTCAGATGCATAGCGTAGTACTTGTTCGTCGTGTTTTATGTCGGACATTTTATAATCGCTAAATAGGTCTACTAAATTAGAGTTGAAAGAGCGGTTGTTAGCATTTACGATGATGTTAAGTTGACTCAAGTTCATTTTAAACTTTACTTTATTAAACGATAAAAAAAACATTAAAAAATAATCTGTTCGTAAATTTGTTTTGTTTAGTTAAATAGAAATGAACGCGATTTATGAAAGTAAGCTGAACCCCCACAGGCGTTTAAAAAATCCTAGAGCGATTAAGGGTTTGAGACAATCGGTAGTCATTACTCATAACCCTAGTACTATAGACGCGAATCAAAGGTTAATCGTTAATTTTCCAATGTTAGGCCCAGACGATGTGGTCGTACCCGGTACTACTCGATTGGCATTTAACATCGACTTGGAGTCTGTAGGTACTAGCGCCGACGACGAAAGAACTCTACGTTATAACGTAGGGCAAAATCTGATTAAAAAAGTAAGAATATGTCTGGAGGGTCGCGAGATTTTCAACCTATACGACGCAGACTTATATAACGTTTTCAAAGACCTGTGGTCTCTTAAAAATTCAGAACATTCGTACCGTGTAATCGAATCTCCCAACATTTTAAAACTCCGAATTGGAGCTAGTGACGCATCCGATACCGGCGATACTGGACAAGACAAAGCCATAGCGGATGCTTATGGAAATAGATTTTACATTCCTCTAGATTTTGAAATACTAAGAGATCACCATCCGTTCCATCCGTTGGCGCTCAAAGATAGACTAACGTACGAGCTTACGTTTATCGATCACAAAAACGTCGTAGATTCTACGGATGACAATGCCAAGTATAACATTTCTGGGTTGTCTCTCGAATTTGATACGGTGACTAGTAAAACATTGGCTGACTCTGTCAGACAACAATATCGAGGCAAGACTCATTTTCTATTCGATCAAGTTCAAAGATATCTCGTTAGAGACTTTGATAAATCCGATACGACTTGGAACATTAATCTTAACCAATCGATTAAAAGTCTCAAGGGGGTACTCCTTTTATTCAAAGATCCTGCCAGTAGCGTTTCTTGGCATTTTTATCATCCTAAAATTGATAAAGTAGACGTTACGATAGAGGGTAAACCGAATCAATTGTACAGTCAAGGTATGAGGAGTTATCAACACTGGGATGAAATTATCAAGTTTTTTGGAGACTCTAATACAGAATTTGGTGCCGGTGTGGCCAAAGATTTGGGTTTGTACAGTATGTATATAGGCACCTACTTAAAAGATAGTTTGGACTTTGGTTAGATATGAGAGTAACCGATGATAATAAAAGTCACGGTTCGGGTAGGAGAATAGGAGCAGTGAGTGGCGGTATAGGTATTCATTTAGAAAGAGAAGCCGAGACAGCCGGGGCTCTGCAATGTTACGTTTTCTTGGTGATGGATGGCCAACTGGTTATCGAAGATGGAAGATTTAATAGCGTTTACTATTAAAAAAATCGAGGGTAAACTTTAAAACTTTAATTAAAAACGTTAAAAATTTAACATGTTTCCAAAGACGCCTCATTGCGCCTTGATATGCGGTAGAACCAATTCTGGTAAAACTAAATTTATTTTAGATCTATTGGAAACGGAGTATAGGAGCCGCTTTGAAAAGATTGTCGTCATTTGCCCGACGCTTTCCAATAATAAGACTTATCACGAGAGGGGTTGGCTTTGGTTAGATCCGGAGATTTACCTATGCGACTTGGAAGTAGAAAAGGTGTCTCTCAACGAAGCATTAGAATTTTATAGAAGCAGACTGAAAGGATTATGCGTTTTATTTTTGATAGACGACTGTAGCGCGGAACAAGATATATAGTATCGTAAAGCGGCATACTCGCGTAGCTACGCTCGTAGTGCGTATGATAAAAACACTTGTATATTAACGAAGTTGGCCTTTAGCGGTAGACACGACAATCACTACTGTTGGTTGTTGACTCAAAAGTATAATTGCGTAATGACAGATTATAGAGCTCAAACCGCATTTGTTGCGTTGTTTTATTGCAAAGATAAAAGTAGTTTCGATCAATGTCTAGATGAAAATGACGTCGTACCTTTAGAAGAAAGATCTAGAATTAAAAAGATTCTAAGAGACGTGCCTTATAGTAAATTGTTGATAAAACTGATCCTCCGGTTTGCTATAGTTTACTGTAAGTTACTACGTAACTAGCTGTTATTTGGTAGATACCCAGCTGTGATTTGCTGTATAGTTAGTTGATATATAGTTGATAGATCGTTGATAGCTAGTTAATATATAGTTAATAGATAGTTGTATAGCTAGCCAGTAAATTATCTAGGTATTATATAATATCAAAAAATTAGCTGGCCTGACGTTTCGAACTTAAGCAAGTTCTTTCTCAAAGGTGAATGACAGAGTACAAGAAACAAACATGTAGGGAACACACATGCATGACGGGGTGGGTGGAGAAACACAAAAGAGGGATGCAAAGGAGCATAGCAGATAGGCAGTGGGTAAACATCAAAGGGAGAGGAAAGGACAGCCAGGATGACAGGAACAAAGAGGTGTGATTAGGGTAAGGATGAAGGAGGGGAGGGATTAAGATGAAGGTAGAAGCTGGTGAATTGGACAAAGGAGTGTGGTTCGGGGAAGGGGGGGGGGGGGTTTGAATTGAAGGTGGTAATAGGGCAAGAAAAGGAACAAAAAGAAGTGGCAAGGATAAACAGGAAATGGAAAGACAACACCATTTGGCCAAGAGACCCCAAGAGGGTTTTGCCAGGAGGATAATCTGTAAACAAATGATCTGTAAACAATCTGTTTACAGATTATCCTCCTGGCAAAACCCTCTTGGGGTCTCTTGGCCAAATGGTGTTGTCTTTCCATTTCCTGTTTATCCTTGCCACTTCTTTTTGTTCCTTTTCTTGCCCTATTACCACCTTCAATTCAAACCCCCCCCCCCTTCCCCGAACCACACTCCTTTGTCCAATTCACCAGCTTCTACCTTCATCTTAATCCCTCCCCTCCTTCATCCTTACCCTAATCACACCTCTTTGTTCCTGTCATCCTGGCTGTCCTTTCCTCTCCCTTTGATGTTTACCCACTGCCTATCTGCTATGCTCCTTTGCATCCCTCTTTTGTGTTTCTCCACCCACCCCGTCATGCATGTGTGTTCCCTACATGTTTGTTTCTTGTACTCTGTCATTCACCTTTGAGAAAGAACTTGCTTAAGTTCGAAACGTCAGGCCAGCTAATTTTTTGATTTGTATATTTCAGGTCCATTCAGTCAGTCAGCAGTTTGCAGCAGTTTCATTCTTTTTCATATTATATAATATGATAGAATATCTAGACGTTTTGTTAAAAGTTGTAATAGCCGTAAACTTGTGTTTAATTTCTTACGAGTATATGACTTGTAAAACAAAGATAAAAAAATATTTACTATTTGCAAATGAGCAACTCGATAGAATCTCTAAGCTCGTTGTCTCAACAACCGATGCGAGTACTCCCTACGAGCGTAGACGCAGAAACTCCTAACGGGGTTCCAGAACACAAAAATAGACTTTTAGGAGTAGTTGCTTCCGGCGATTCGAAGAAATATCTGGGTAAAGAATACTCTGTTAATGAAGTTGAAAATTTAGACTCCGCAAAACAAGAGAAACTATACAAAAACTACAAAGCTAAACTAGGCAAAGAAATGATCGTTAGTTTGGGTAGTTGCGCGTTGAGTCTCTACTCAAAAGCTTTAGGTATGACTTTACCCCTGGCTTCGCCGTTTGGTTATAAACTTTGTTTAGACTCTGAAGAATCTCTTACCAACGACTTAGAAAATGATCCAGTTATTTCTAGCAGTATGGCTAGTTTACTTTGCAAAGTGTACTACAACTATGGACTTTATCTATCTCCTTTGGTAGCCATGTTGATTACGACTAAACATTTGAAAATAGACACGAATTATAATAGTAGTACTATTATTATAAAAGATGGATCTAGAAACGAAAACGGATCAAGTAGTAACGGCGCAAGAGCCAAAGCAGGAGACTCAAGCGATAGAGAGGGTAACAAAACCCCCGACTAAAACAGTAGCAAACAATCCTAAAAGAGTAGAACAGGGTAAAAAACTAGCCGAAAGAAACAAAAAGATGAAAGAGCAAATAAAACAGATGCAAAGTCTAGACGATGAAACGCCCAACCAAACGCAAACAGTTACGATAGGGAGTATTCCGAGCTGGGGGTACGCGGTAGTAGGCTTAGGTTTTTTAGGAATCGGATATCTCGCGATTAAAAAGAATGTTGCAGTTAGCGATACTTTAGGTAGTATACCTACCCCACCACAAATACCAGAGTCAGAGTCTGAGACGATAGAATATTTTTTAGAAATGGAATAAAAGATAAAGACATTTTTTTTGTAATCTCTATAAATAAAATGGATACTAAGAATATTGCAAATACTCTTGATCACGGTGCCGTGTTGGCTGCGTTGACCGTAGGTTATACCATGTTGAGTAAACAACTTTTGAAAATAAAACCCGCCGATCTAGGGAAATTAGACGTAGAAGATGCGGCTAAAATTACCGCTACCGCTTTTTACTAAAGACGATAAAGGCCGTTACTTCAATGGTAAATTGATAACGTACGTTGGCCAACCCGAAGAGTATTTGGCAATAAGTACTTTACAAACAAAATATGGTAAAGGTTTTGTAAAAAGTTTGGGTTTGATAAAAAAACTAAAACGACGCAATTACCCCCTCGGAGTGTATCTACGCTCTTACAACAAGAAATAAGTCAGATACACCCCGAAAATATTGATCTGACTAATCTTCCAGAAGCCGCTGGTATTGTTAACAAAATCACAAAAAGAGTAGTAGATGTATTAAGAGAAGAAGTAGGTCTGATGGGTCAAGATGTTGATTTGACTGGATTAGAAGCAGCAATAGATGAATATGGTGCATCATTTGATGAAGAAAAAAGAGTATCAGATGAACGAGAAAGAGCATTACGTATACGAGAATCAAAATTGGAGGAATTAGTCAAAACATTAGATATGCGAGTAAAAGCATTAGATGGGCAAAAAGAGAGAGTAGATGAACGAAAAAACATAGTGGCTGAACGAGAAAGAGCATCGGATGAAGTAGAAAGAGCATCGGATGAACGAGAAAAAGTAATGGATGAGCGGGAAAGAGTAATTACAAAAATTACAAGATTAAACAACTTGAGAGAAATTGCTGGTTTTAGCAAAGCGTTACAAACTCGCGAAGGTAATGACAAATTAAATTTAGCTCGACTTAGAATTCTAGATGATGAAATTAAACAAACAAAAGCTGAACGAATGGAAGCCACGAGTGCCGAAGAGAAACGAGAATTAGACGGTAGATTAATAAATCTCAATATTGAAAGATCCAGTAGATTAGAGCTCGCGAATAGTAATTTGCGGGGGTACAAAAGCCAAGTCGCTAGATTCAAAGAAACGATTGCTAAAATATTACAAGGTGATATCTCGTTGGCCGAAAAGATTAGAACTCTATTTCGAGAACAGGGCATAACGATCGTTAGTACACTAACCGCGTTTAGTTTAGCCATAAGTACGATCGTGAGTTCGATAGTAGTCAGTGTGAGGCGTGTTGGTACCCCAGCTTCGGCGTCGACTCCAACTCCGATTCCTCCGGCGCCTAAACCCGGTGGAGACTTGAAAGATTGGATAAGTAGTCATTTAAAAAAATTAGCCAATTTACTAAAAAAGATCAGGGGTAAACTGTTGGTCGCATTGCCTGGTATTTTAGGTGGTATCGCTAGTTGGTTGTTTAATTTATTGAGTAAGAGTGTCGGTTGGTTGGCCGATCATGTGTGGACTCTATTGGTGGGTGTTGGAGCGTTGATTCTCGTATACGTACAAAAAAATGTTTAAAAATACAATGCCGTCCTTTTATCTTTCTTTTATTTAGAATAGCCTCCATATATCCTAATTTACCAGACGTACCGGTTGAGACGTACGATACTAGAGTCTTTAGGTTAAATAAAATTGAGCAGGTACAAAAAGAGATAATGCGAGAGAGAGACAAGCGAGAAGAAATTTATAAAAAGTATAATAAAATTATTACTTGTTTATCAAACGCGGAGACTGCGACAGAATGTTTTGGAGCCGCGTCGGGTGCTACTGGTATCGCTGGACTTGCCGGTGTCATTACTTTACCCGTCGGTGTAGCGTTGGAAGGTATAGCTATAGGATGTGTGGTTGTGAGTTTAGTCTTGAAATATTTTAGCAAAAAGTTTAGGGGTAAAGCCAAGAAACACGATGAGATTAGAATATTGGCAGAAACCAAATTGAATACGATAAATGAACTTGTGTCTCAAGCTATAGACGATGGTGATATCAGCCACGAAGAATTTGTGTTTATCAATAACGAACTGAGAAAGTTTAATGGAATGAAAGAAGCTCTAAGAACTCAAACAAAGGCGAGAGAAGAATCTGATAGAAATCAAAAAGAAATTGAAAATGAAGTTGAAAAAAAAGTGATCGAGAGAATGGAGAAAGAAAAAAAAGATCTTATCGAAAAACTTACCGCTTTAAAATAGAAGTAATTATAAAATACGATAGTCTTACGACCATCGGGAGTAGTAATTTACGTAATGATAATTTACTGCCTAATTATGAGAGTTTGTGGGTTAGGCCTAGCGCTGCGTGCGTATACGACTGTAAGGAGTACGAAGAATAGTTTAAAGTGTAAAGTATAAGTTTATATTATAAAGTTTAATGTAAAATAAGCCCCCAACTCTCTAGAGAGTTGGGGGCTTATTTTTGTGCACGATTTGCTTTTGTAAATTTTCTGGTGTATATCTATACGACTAGATTTAAGAATATTTTTAAATAATTCAAACCATCGTTTAAGTTATATAATTTTCTTAAATATGATTTTTCTTATATATTTTTTTCTTTTCATTTTCGAGTTCTATTTCGATTCTATTTTCTTCTAATTCTTCTAATAGTTGTTTTAATACTTCTAATTCATTTAAGTCGCTTTCTTCTAATTCTCCTAATCTGTCTAATTCTTCTAATGTTTCTATTTCATCTAAGATTGCTGCTTCTTCTTCGTCAGTTCTATAATCATCTCTTATATGTCGTACAGCGTAAAGTTTAAATGCTTTGGGGTGTAAAAAAAACATTTCTTTTAAATTTTGTAGATATTTAACGGGGGTTTCGTCAAAATTATGATTTATAAAAGAGATACAATAATGTATGGCTTCTTCGTCAGTTTCTTCTATAGTTTCACAAATATTAAAACTTCTCGGTATTATATCTTCGTCTTCGTTATAGTAAACGTAGTCTATACCTTCGTTATATCGTATCTGTTTTTCATATTCTTCATCTTCGTTATATTTTTCATACGTTTCATACGCTAAAATATCAACGGCTTGACCAGCCAACTCAGACAATGACTTTATGGTTCCGCTTTTTCCATATGACATTTATCTTTTATTATGACAATATAATATTTAAAAAAATAAAAAAATATCTATTTTTTTTGGCTGATAACAAATCAATTTTAGGATCCTAAAATTAGGGGAAAAGAGAGAGGAGAGAGGGAAAATTAAATTAATTAATACATTTTTTTCTGGAGGGGAGAGAGATGAGAGGGAGATGAGAGATTTGTTACAGAATCGGCATCTCCTATACTACTGAATGAGACTGATTTTTCCTTCCCACAATTTGACCATTGCGACGTCTCAACCAGGCGGTATTTGCGATATTGTCTATGATGGCAAAAGAACGTGTCGGCATGAGCTGCTGCGCCACGGCGCTTCATACGGCGGTTAAATTAGCTACAGCTGTGCAAAACTCAAGCAATAATACGTGCTCGCTCGCAGGTAGTTACGAATTGAGCTTATTCTTGGGGTACGTTCAGACACCGTTTTAAATTCACTTAAAACACATAGTTGAACTCGATTTGGTATAAAGTTTTAGCTAAAACGGTGTCTGAACGGTATTAAAGTTGACAGAATTGGGTTTATCTCGCCGTTAGAACGGTGCTTGAAAACACCTCGGAGGCAGGGTTTACAGCGCTAAACCAGAACGGTTTTATCTTCTAAAACGATGTCTGAACGGTTTTACCTAAAACGCTTCTTGTTTTAAGGGCCGGTCACACTGGCCACGATAACGATGACGAAAACGAAAACGATGCGATAAACGGTCTCTGTGGGTACCACGTGCGCGTATTACACGCGCGACAATTCCCCCAATCAATGAGGTTTATTCTCACCGTTTTTTGTACGCGTTATCATGGCCAGTACAGTGTGACCGGCCCTTCAGCCAGCGCAGTTAACCTGGTGTTAAAATTAAGTAACCCCTTTTGTGGCGAGCCTTTTGTTGTGTAAACAATCGCGGTTGTCAGTGCATGTACATCACGTATAGCATGCACGCCAACGTAGCGCAAGCGTGGTCCATCAATCGCCATCTTTGCTGATACAGTAAAGCCTTCACGTGCGTCTTTCTGCCACTGATCTCTAAAAAAAAAAAATCTGGATTGCGCTTTGGCCGTTCAAGTTGTAGAGACATCCGCCACATTACCACTCCAACCATAGCCGTATCCCTAAACGTTACGCGAACATTATGTATAGGCCTACGTATTCATAATACACAGGCTGGCAGGCGCGCGCTATGGCTATAGGACTAGAGGCGTCACAATGTTTATTTCAGATGTTCCACACATGCGCGCGCGTGTACGCACGGTTAACCAATCAACGTTGGAAATGGGGAGTGGTAATATGGCGGCTGCCAGCGACATTTGTGCGTAAAGCGCGCAGCGGCCAATGCGCAATCCAGATTTGTATACATGGAGATCAGTGCTTTCTGCTCTTGCCCTTACATTTAGTTCATTGTTCTGACATTTTTTGAAGCAGTGGTTGATTTTTTTTGCAAAACTGTTCACCATTGCATCATGGCCACTGCTTCGAATTCATTTGCTGAATCGCGATAATTATTCTAACACGAATCTCTCGTGACAGCGCCATAGACCATATCGCAAACACCGCCTGGTTGAGACGTCACAATGGTTACAAGAGATTGTGGAAAGGAAACGCGCACAAAAAAATGCTCCTGTTTCCTTCCCACAATCCCCCTGTGACCATTGTATTTGCGATAAGGTCTATGTTGACAGTAATGCATGTACGCAGGCAACCAGTTGAAAGCTGTGCACGCACGTTAGGGCAAAAACAAACTTGTTGTGTTGCCCTCGGACCGACCGACCGTAAAAATCGATTTAAACCAACCATATCAATAAAAACATAACTCAGCCTCTCTGTCTCAAAAGGTGTTTGTATTTGATATACCTTCTTTACTTTATGTGTATTTTCATGTAAAAATTAAACCAGGGAGTTCGTTCAATGTTTAGGCCTTAGCACGCCCGGGTCCGGGTGAGCATGAATAGAACAAAAACAACTTTTCCTGACCGACCGACCCTCTTTTCCAATTTTCCCTGTCCGAGGGCAACACAATTTGTTTTGGCCTTAAAGGTTACATGATGCATATGCATCCCATACACACAATTTTATGATGTACACACGAACTAGCACGCGCTTTATGTAAATGAGCGGAAGTTCTGCGGGACCCAAAACGGAGATGAACCACTTCGAGTTGAACTCGCTGTACATGAAACGGCCCAGGTATCTGGACGCTCGGTGCGTTTTAATTTGACGACCGGCCACCTGTGGTGAGCGTCGTTTTAACCTTTACCGTTTTAACTAAAACGACAGGAGACTAGACAGTTTGCTGCTACTGAACTGTGAGAAAGACCTTACTGAGAGGGTGGATTTGATTCAATTGTTGTGCAAGTGGTCCAAAAGCCGAGGCGATGAACAGATGATGAGTTCCAATGTCCACACATACACACCGTAATACATGTAATTTGGAGTCTTCATCCCACTCAAACTACAATTCCCACATTTCCTTTTACATTCCTATTTACACCCCTTTGCACTAGTCTGGTTCCCTGACCTGACAATTACGCCGACGTTAATAAAATGTAGGTCAGGTTAGTGTCAGGTCGGGGAATCAGACTACCATTACACTCATTTTGCGCGACGATCCGTCGGCAAATTTCATGATGGCACACCCCCCCCCCCCTCCCATTCAAAACGGTCTAGCGACGCCCGTGTCGACAGCTAACTTCTTAGCGTTAAAGGCATCCACGTGAAAATCCTCAACATTATAGTACTAAAACGTGACGTCATGGACCCCCATGAACCAAATAAAAACCGGAACCGCTCTGTGCCCGTCCTCGGGACGGGGACACGTCTAGTTTCTTTTTATAATTCGTTAGGGGAAAGAAATCTATTTATCGAGGAAACGGACAGTGTTCTTTAAGCAGGGTGCTGGTATTCCCATAAAAAATGTTTATTTGATGTGCGGACACTTGATCCACGATATGTGACAGAGGGGACGCCCCACCATTGTGTCTCAAACATTAACGATTTGTTGTTCTTGTTTTTCTTTTTTTGAAGGGGGGGGGGGGGGGGGGGGGGGTAATTAACAAAAGAGAAGAGTGTGCTAAGGTATAGGGATGTGAGAGGGGAGTTCCTGTCACATGCTGGATATATTCCGGACATGAGCGGCTATGCAACGGGAGGCGACGTGGGGATTCTCACAGACGAAGAGCTAATTCGGGTTCAATGCCTATTCGTTTCTTGTGTGTAGGGCATAACGGCCAAAATAGGCTTGTGGAAAAAAATCGCACACATCTGGCACGGGATACAGAACGCCCAATTCTTTATTCAACAACCTCCTTCGAGCCAAGAAACCAAGAAACCAACTCCAGACAAACCTGGATGTCTCTCTAAACGAGTACTAGGTGCTTTAAAAAGTTCCATTACATCAATTTGAGAAAAGTGATTCTTACATTCTTAACAAAACCTTACCATTATTGAAAGAATTTTCTGCAAAAACACACACGATTGTTTGAACCTCAAATCCCATACATTTCAGTCTGCGTCTTATCCACGACACCAGCAGCCGATGTCACGAAACAGTGCGTAACTTACGCCATTTTATAGGATTTACGCCACAACAATTTTGCGCAGGTGCGCAACATCCTTGCGATCCATTTCACGAAGCATTGCGCAGCTGCGCAATGTTCTATTTTTTTATACATCGCGGACGAGGCTGAATGCAGCTTTTACGACGACTGTTTGGGTGTAACAATAACAATTCATGGAACAGTCGTGAAATAACTGAGGCGGCGCCATTTTGAAACTGTTCACGTCCTTCGCTCCGACAAATTCGTGACGACTTTCGGAAATACCTCACAGGTACACCTGCAGCGGATCATGATATTATTACCCTCTGAAATAATGTCGTGAATTTAATAAATAACTTGAGCAACTAACGGCTCTACGATGCCCACGCTCAGCTAGTCAAGTCATAAATTCGGTGTTTGTGCGGACAAATTGCGCCACCTAAAATGAGTGCGTAAGTTACGCCATAATTTGTGGCGCAAGTCAGCGACTTACGCACTACGTAACTTTCGTGAAATAATTTTTTTAAATGTCATAAATGTTGCGCAACTTACGCAATGAAATATGGCGCAAGTGGAGTTACGGAATTGCGCAACGTTTCGTGAAATCGGCTGCAGGAGATTCGCTGCCGGTTCCCTGAATTATATTTCCGTTACCTTACAGTTATTGCGAAATTGATGAATGCGTATGATCACATAACAAATCCAGGTCAAAGCAGGAAACCCCAGAAACCTATTTTCCTCATGAGAAGTAGCCTTATGATTTCACCAAAATACGTGAACCATGCAGTCAGGGTGAAATTGGAATTGCCCATTGAGTAATCCCAAACTGCATGGGCAGCCAGTTTTGTTTACCACTACATCATGTGTGCACCTGGTTCAAGGAGGGGCGCGACTTCGCTGCACACAAATTACCGTGACAACTCTTTATTCACTTGGCCTATCTCGATGAAATATAGGGTAATTTTTTTCCTGCAAGAAGATTCTCTATTAGTATCCGGTGGAAATTTTAAACATGTTCCGATGATGCCCGATTTGGTCTAGAATTTTGTTCCTGTATTACCGGCAGGTTTAAATCATGGAATTTATAGCCTGTTCAGGTCCGTACGCAGGATTTTTGTGGGGGTGCGTATTCAAATTTTCTGGACCAAATTTGAAAACGTCATAAAAATCGTACCCCGATTTATTTGAAAAAGTGGACCTTTTCGGGAATTTGGCGGGGGGGGGGGGGGGTGCGTTCGTACCCTCCGCACCACCACCCCACCCCCTTTCGGGTACGGGCCTGTTGTTCATTACCGATGATGGGTAGTTGGATCAGGTGGATTAACAGAAGTTACGCTAACGAGCGGTGAAGAACAAGGACTGCACAGAAATAACGCCATCGCCCCATGTCATGAAAAGCAAGCACACACACACACTGGACTGATGCACAAAGTTTAGGAAAGAAAAGTTTGCCACGGCAAGGGTAATTTAATAGGTTTTGTTAATCCAACCTGCACTGGCTAATTTTTTGCAGATCCAGTAGCCGCAAACTTTAGTTTTAAAGAAACGTTTGGAGAACGCTGCCCAAATAGGATTATTAGATTGTTAATGTTAAATATAGCTTGTAGCGGCTAGTTATAAGCTTCGATGAGGGGATATACGAAAACACTGTTAATGGGCTGTACCTCGCTAAGTCTAAATAAGAAAGTCTTTGTAGTCTCTAAATTTCATCACAATTTCGAAGCATTCACAGCATTCCAAATTTCATAGCATTCAAAATTTCACAGTATTCAAAATTTCACAGCATTCAAAATTTCACAGCATTCAAAATTTCACAGCATTCAACATTTCACAGCATTCAACATTTCACAGCATTCAACATTTCACAGCATTCAAAATTCAATTCTTCAAAATTAGCATATAACGTACAATCCCTTAAAATATCCACTAACTTTTGCTGCAAATCGCCTGTTCTTTACTAAAATACATGTACAATACTGGTTATTAAAAAGGTTTTGTTAATCTAACCTGCACTGGCTATCTTTTTGCACCCAGCAGCCGCAAACTTTCGCTTTAAAGAAACGTTTGGAGAACGCTGCCTAAATAGCCCAACGAAGATTGTTAGATTGTTAATGTTAACTATAGCTTGTAGTGGCTAGTTATAAGCTTCGATGAGAGGACATACGAAGACGCTGTTAATGGGCTGTACCTCGCTAAGTCTAAATAAAGTCTTTGTAGTCTAAATGTCATTAACATTTCAAAGCATTCACAGCATTCAAAGCATTCACAGCATTCAAAATTTCACAGCATTCAAAATTTCACAGCATTCAAAATTTCACAGCATTCAAAATTTCACAGCATTCAAAATTTCATTATTCAAAATTAGCATACAATCCCTTAATATATCCACTAACTTGCTGCAAATCGCCTGTTCTTCTAGCATTACTAAAATACATGTACAATACTGGTTAAAAGGTGTTGGTAATCCAACCTGCACTGGCTATTTTTTTGCAGATTCAGCAGCATAAACTTTCGTTTGGAGAACGCTGCCTAAATAGCCCAACGAAGATTGTTAGATTGTTAATGTTAACTATAGCTTGTAGCGGCTACAGTAAACGCCAAAAACTCCTTTTAACATTTTACTCCACTTCAGCATAAAATTATCTAATTTACTCAATTTTAACACAATCATCCAAGTCCCTACAAAGTCTTCGAGCATACAAAGCCAACGTTACTGACCCCTATTTAAAATTTGACTCTTTAATTTTAGAATACAAGCTCTACAAAATCACCTTGTTACATTTCTTATTGAAAAATTGTGTACTGACTGCTTATAAATATTGTTCAATTTATATCATATCCTCTCCTTATTGCCCCCAAGCGCTACAATCTACATTTTCTACTGATGCTTATTCCGTTAACCTGGAGAACATTATGGACATTTCTTCTTCGATTATTACTGAAGCTAACACCACAAACATTCTAAATGTTGCTCATTTCTAACATAAAATTCTCATAAAATCTTATGAGTCGCTATAGACTCTTGCTTCTTCGAGCATAAAAAACGCCTCCAACTCTCTACCTATAAATTTTAGTCTTCAATTTTAGCATTCAGTTCTCTAAAATCCTGTTTACTGCAGTTTGTCGTGGTTATTTCAAGTTGTGTACTGCCTCTCCCCGTTTTCTACATAAAATGTTCTTCCTTATTATTTCCCTCTCAATGTTAAATTTATATATTTTTGGAGCTTATAATTCCATACATTTCTATGCTCTCGTTTTAGTTTCATGTAATAATTAATATAATTATAATTCCTATAATTATCTATAATCGACATTGCTTCTCATGTTCATTTCAAATGTCTGGAAAAAGTAATTTCTTTGGGCAATACTAAAACCAGCCCATTAAATCATTTTCTAAATTTGAGCAAAATTGTTTAAACATCTTCCTTACCGTGTTGGCTATATGTCTTGCTTATTTAAACTAAGGTTGTGTACTGACTGCTTGTAACTCTTGATTCGATTTCTATACATAAAATGTCAACTTCATATTTATTCCCGAAATTACGATGCTCTCGCTTAGTTTATGTAATGTCCCTAAAAGGTCAATATAAAAGCCTTACACGGTCTACATTTCTTCTATTGACGTATATTTCGTTTAAGCAGGGAGATAATTATTGAAATTTCTTCGGGCAATACCAAAATCAGCCCACTAAATCTACTACAAAATTTTAGCATATATCAAATTGTTTTAAAATCTTCCTTACTGTATTGGCTATGTCTTGATTTAAAATATAGTTGTGTACCGACTGATTGTAACTCTTGATTATGATTTTCTAAACATAAAATGTTAACTATATATTTATTCCCTACATTACTATGCTCTCGCTTAGTTTATGTAATATTGTCTCTAAATGGTCTATATAGAAAAGACATACAATCTACATTTCTTCTATTGACGTATATTTCATATAAGCCTGTAGATCATTATTTAATTTTTTGAGCAAGACTACAATTGACAGCGCTAAGGCTCTCTAATTTGACGCAGTAACATTCTAAAAATCCTCTACAAGCATAGCAGGTATCATATCAGTGACGGAAAACTATACGCAATTATTTTCTTAATATTTGTGCTCAGCCCCACATCACCAATTGTCGTAGCAGTCAGTGTCACCGCAATGAATAAAAAGGCAAATGTACTTTAGTTGTTGGCATATTTTAAATGATCACTTTAAACCCATGTAAGACACACACACACAAGTGTGTACTTCCCTGCAATCGGGGACACCCTATTGTCCCTCTTTTGTTCATACTTTTAACTTTTTGCTGCGAACTCCCATTGGTTTTGTACACAATTTCCAATCACCTCAATCGGGGACCCAATTGTCCTCTATTGTTCGATGTCCCCGGTTAGAATGTATAGACAAACTCACACGCGCACACACAGTCGTTTTTGCTATACTCACGAAGACAATGCTTTGTGTTCCTATTCTTCCTTATAATATAACCCAACCCCATAGACTAAGCACGTATCCTTACGTTCGAGGACCGATTTTACAAATAACCGTCTTTCGAGGACAAGAAAGATTCTTTTTGTGTGTTCTTTCTTCTCTTGTCCTCGACGTAGTACAATACAAGAGCACACACACCGAAGTGTGTAAACACCGGCAATCGCGGACCTCCTATTGTCCCTCTTTTGTTTATACTCTAACTTTTTCGGAAGGCCTCCCATTGGTTTTGTACACAGATTTCAATCGTGACCTTGACACAATCGCGGACCATATTGTCCTCTTTGTTAAAGGTCCACGGTCTGAATAGCTATACAAACGCAAACATACATATACATTCACGCAGTGTGGACATTCCTTTGAATTCGTGTAGTAAGAATTCTCCGTCAAAATACTAATTTTTCTCGCACCCAGAAAAAATATTCAACCCCAATTTTTGACAGTGACCCCCTGAAGTATTTACCTTCCTTCTCCCACAGATAACCCTAACCCCATTTTGCCTCTGAAGCCCTTTTCCAGAGAGAGCGAAACACTATGTGGACCTGACCCAGGTCCACATAGTGTCTCTCATCTATTGTTCACGCCGAAATCTTTTATTCACAGGTCCACACAGTGTATGCATTGCTTGCGCACATGTTTGTAAACACCTTCAATCGTGACCCTATTGTCCTCTTTGTTAAAGGTCCACGGTTTGAATAGCTATACAAACTCACACACGCGCGCGCGTGCATACAAAAATACATACTTCTTTTCCAAAACATT